>AYEL01081529.1:0-41122 GCA_000484575.1 Olivierus martensii | reverse complement strand
TTAAAATACTGAGATGTAAATTTTGTAAAGTTTTTCTAGACTGCGTTTATTTAAAAACGCTGCAAGCCATTCCAATTGTGAAAGATATACAGGTAGGCCTCAATTAGTGCGAATTCGAATAATGCAATTTTCGATTAGTGCGACTTATAAAAATGATACCGTTTTTCACTTAGTGCGAGCAAATATTCGATTAATGCGAGTTGTAAGCATAGACCAGTCTTACTAACAAAAGTCCGTCCCCTTTTATAATGTTAATTTTCGGTTAGTAAATTCGGAGGAGGAGCAGTCCAAGAACAGTCATTTGGCTTTGAAAAGGTGAAACATCAGAAAGATGGTCTTTTTTGCCGTTAGCTATTTAACATTACTATTGTTCAGCTTTGTCATGGTAGATTTTTGATTGATTAAAATTTGATAAAAATTGATTTTTATTTTGGTTTCGATTTCGCGGTTGGTTTGATGATGGTATGAGACGCAATTCCTGGTAAGTTATTAATTTAGATGATGAACAACGATATAAAATATGAAAATAAATATTTCTTATACAGTTAGTATTGTGATTATTCATCGTGAGGTTGGCTAATAGCCGAATCTCACAAAGCAAGAACCAATTACCATATTTTACATATAGTTAATACTTCGAATAGTGCGAGAAACTCGCGGAACCCATTATTCGCACTAATCGAGGCCTACCTGTACTCCACAATTACCTGTTAATTGTTTGAAATGGTTAGCGTTAAAAGTTAAAGTACTTTAACTTTTTTTATTACCCTAAATACAGCTTAAATAGAATATTTCCGCCAGTACTCTACCTGAATGGACTAGGACTATATTCATTTCTCATTATTATTATTATGTTATAGTACAACAATGTGGGCACGGAATATTTCCGGGTCAAAGTGCTATGTCGGACACGAGTCAAGACATAGCTACTTGTGATGTTTAATTGTGAGTTAACTCTCTATGTCAGTGTTGAGAAACTTTCTTACTATGTTGCATGTTTTATTATTATTATTATTATTATTATTGCGTATGGCAAAAAACAACACAGCAAGTTATTTACAAAAAAAGAAAAGAAAAACAGTGAGAATGAAAACAAATTATTAGAGATTAATGTCCAAGCGAGAAAGCCAAGCAAAGGCCTCATCAGACACATGGTAAATTTCGGAGAGAGAGCCACTGAAACAGCGCTTGGGGCAGGAGGACCCAATATGTTCAATTGTCTGGACATCAGTGGTGCAATCGCAGAGGGGACTTTTAATGAATCCACACCTGTTGAGCCAAACTCTTGATCTTCCATGTTGATTAGAAACGAAGGGAAAAAATAAGTATACAAACTGATATACTACTTTTTGGATGAAGAAAAATTTTTGATTTTTATTGTTGAACTGTTCTTGGCAGATTGCCAAGCAGGGTCGCGCCTTTCGTGGTCGGACAGTATGTACTTACATGTACTGTACTGTTATTAGTTATCCTGGTTTATATGTATATTTGTCAATGTGATAAATAAATATTAGTAATTTCGATAAAATACAGTTATTAATGTTGTCCAGTGATGTCGCTTCCACTATGGAAGGTATGGAAGACTCCATATCTCAAATTTTTGCAGGTATGTAATTCCATATCTCAGAATATTGATAAAATTACCGTATTTATAATTTAATGCAAAGCAAGTCAAGGCACTTGCTCTCTGTATGAAAACAAATTTTTTTCCTTGGATGTTGATCAATCCAACTCTTATATAATCCAAAATATCAAAATTTTTCTAAGCAATTCATCACTCATTAGGTAGCTCTCTCTAGATGCGATTTTTTTTAAATATTCAATTTAAATAAATGATTTCTTTACTTCAAAATAAGCTTAGGTTATTGAATTATGGAATTTAAATGCTTAGGTCATTGAGTTATTGGGGTTTAAACGCTTTGGTTATTGAGTAGGGGGGGTCCTGCTTTTACAAAATTCCATACCTCAACTTTTAAAGAACCGACACCCCTGATGTTGTCAATGGTGTTTTATTTAATTCCGTATTTTAAGAAACCGAACTGATATTAGATGATGGATGCACTTACATTTTAAAACAATTTATACGCTAAGTTATATATTTTCTCTTTAAAATGGCATATTTATAGAAATCATATTTATTCTGTAAGAGTGCAACCAGAAAGATACATGTATTGTGAAAATTATCGTAAATCTCGGGTACGAGATAGACGTATGCTCGTATCTCGTATATATATCCAAAAAATGCCTGTATGTTTACCAGAATTCTCGCACATATATTAACCTTGAAGCTTGTTCATGTGTTGAAAAGATTCCAAAAAATCCTTTTGGAACTTTTGAATAGTTCCAAAAAATCCGCTAGAGGTCATATCGAAGCTTAGCGGATCTCATATGATAAATAGAAATAAACTATATAATAATGAGATTTCTTATCGATTAAAAATTATTATACAAAGATTTTTTGATAAAATTGAAACATTTTTATTTAACAATATTATTAATTACAACTTGCTGGTCAATTTTCATCATCCAGGACTTTTAAAATTTTTAGCAAGTTTCATATTTGACAAAATTAGTTATAAACTCCTCTCTAGAAATGCTCTAAAATAAATATTTAGTAATTTTGTGATTCTTTAATTTTTGTTTAATTCTATATGTAAAAAGTTTTGATATTTGAATGCACTTTGTAATAGAGTATAATAATACAACTAAGTCTAAAAAGAAAACAGTTTTATTTTTTTAAATAATCCAGAACAAGTGTATATGACAAATAGAAATAAACTATACGAGATTTCTTATCGATTAAAACTATTATGCAAAGATTTTTAGTAAAATTTAAGCATTTTTATTTAACAATATTATTTATTACATCTTTCTGGCTAATTTTCATCATCCAGGACTTGTTCAAATTTTTAGCAAGTTTCATATTTGACAAAATTAGTTATAAACTTCTCTCTGAAAAATGATCTAAAACAAATATTTAGTAATTCAGTGATTATTTAATTTTTGTTTAATTCTATATGCAGAAAAAGTTTTGATATTTGAATGCACTTTGTTATAGAGTATAATAATATAACTAATTCTAAAAAGAAAATGATTTTATTTTTTTAAATAATTATCTCTTTTTAAAATCGTGGAAGATTTTTTTTTTATAAATAATTATTACTATAAAGAAATATTTGTATATTAAAAATTAAGAAAAAACAAAAACTGCAATAAGTGAAAAAATAGAATCAACTCGATAAAAAATTATTTCAACATATTGCATAACTTTTAGTTTTTTAGGATGATATTTGAATGCACTTTGTTATAGAGTATAATAATATAACTAATTCTAAAAAGAAAATGATTTTATTTTTTTAAATAATTATCTCTTTTTAAAATCGTGGAAGATTTTTAGGAATTGAGCCTGACTCATAAGTACATTTTTGTTTAACTTTAGCCTTTTCGTGATTTAAGAATAGGTTTTTAATTCTCATTATATATTAATTTAAATAGTTATTTCATAAAGTTTCGAATTACCATCTGTCACAACAATTCTGTATCCATATTTTACTTCTATCCTTATTTCTTGGAAATATAAAGAGCCGGAACACTTTTGAAGAGTTATTTGTTCAATTCGAGGTTGAACAACTTCCCATATCAACAAAAAAGTGCACAAATCACGATACGAATGTACAACAATTTCTGATCAAAAATGGCGGCCGATGAGTATATCCTCTGTTAATTTCCTACTTTTGTGCTGTAATTAATTTGAGTTCTACTATATTTTAGCATAGGGTGATCAGGGCCATAACTAGAGCGTGGTGAAAGCGGCATTTGCCATGGGCACAACTTGATTAGGGACGCAAATTTTTTAATTGAATTACGTTTTTAGATAAACGTTCACAGACATAACATTATGTTTTTCTTTCATTTTATTTCTTAGAAGAGGGTAAGAGCAGCCAAGTTGTACCCAAACAAAGGCTCCAGGTTAAGAAGGGGCGCTATTTTTATTGATAAAGTAAAAGTTTACAATGACTCATTGGGTTTTGCCTCTTCAGTGAAAATTCATGGAAAGGCCTAAAGAAAAGTAATAAACAGGGATTTGTACAAATCCCTGTTTATTATAATTGTCCTAATAATTCAGTTTCAGCATTGTTATCTTTAAATGAAAAAATGGAGGGGCGCAATTTTGACTCTTGCCACAGGCACTGCATACCTTAGTTACGGCTCTGAGGGTAGTGATCAATAGTAACCAGAAACTCTTGCCACAGGCACTGCATACCTTAGTTACGGCTCTGAGGGTAGTGATCAATAGTAAAGAGATTATGCAGATTCAACTGAGAGAGAGATTATGCAGATTCAACTGAGGGGAAAATTTCAATGGAGAATAACTTATGATAGCTTTGGCTGATGATATGTGACTTCAAATGAAATAGATAACTGTATTTAGATACGCATTGAAATTTTCTGGAATATTCTCCACCAAAATACATATTAAAAAGTTTTAATTTTCCATATTTTCAATTTATGTAATCATTTTCGAGAACATCTATTGTATAATTACAATAGATTGAAATGTAATTAGATTATGATTATGACAAACAAATAATAAATCAAAGTTTGGTTTATATAGATTTACATAATAAAATTTCTCATTTATTATGAACAATTTCCTGAAAATAGCAAACAAATTCAATCTTCCAAAGAAAAATCTCAATGATTTTTGTCTTAATTGATTGTGCTTATAAAATATTACATATATAGTATGTCTCCAATTTACAGTTAATTAATCTTAAAATTTTCCATATACATTGAAAGCTACATAAGTACAACAATGCTTAAATCGTACATTTATAAGGACCAGTTGCACAACTTTCGGTTTAATCTCTAGAGTAGTTATTTGTAGAATAATTCTAATCTATTCATCTTAAAGATTAAGTACAGTGTGTTGCATAAGGCAAAAGTTAGTTATCAGAATGATAGCGTGAAGATAGTTACTGCACGTGCTCTTTATCATAGCAAACTCATTTGAACACGAAGGCACCGATTAAGTTAATTACTTTTTTTGAATGCTTGCAGCTCAGCTTTTAGTTCATTATTTTTTAAAATATTAAACCAATACTATATATGTATGATTAAGAATATACTAACATAATACCTGAATACTTTTTCAATAATAAGTTTAATGTAGATCTGAAAATATAGATCTCTATTTCTAGTTTACTATTTACTCTTGTAAATCATATGTGGTTATAATACACACATAGTGTATGTATAATATGTTAATAACAATTTACTTTATAAATTTAAAATAAAATAATGGTCTTTTGATTTATAAAATGCATATTTCACTTATCTTTGACATTCACCATAAAACTGTTGATTTCCTTTAATTAACCTAAATCTTACATGAAAGTTATCACAGTGAAGGGTAAATGGACAATAATAATTACAGAGCACTAATGGCAGTAGTGACTTCTAAAAACAAATTTATTTCAAGATAATGTAGTACTTTCGATCTAATACCAAGATCATCTTCAGCATATACCGTATTTAAAAAAAAAAACAGAATTCTTTTTAAAATACAGTATACGCTGAAGATGATCTTGGTATTAGATAAAAAGTACTACGTTATCTTGAAATAAATTTGTTTTTAGAAGTCACTACTGGCATTAGTGCTCTATAATTATTATTGTTGAAGTGTTTTAGGCTGTTTAAAGTTTGTTTAATAGGGTAAATGGATTTATCTTTTTCAGAAATATTTGTTCTGAATTGAGATAATTGTAATCCAAATAATCTAAATCAAGATTATTTTCGGATTCGGAACTGCTATAGTCTGCCATACTGTTTTGCTGGTAATCTATAGAATAAATTTTAACTCAACCAAAATCGGCCAGTTAAATTAGTCAGTAGTTTATCCTAGAGATTTGGCATTGTGCAACGCAGTAAGCTAAATCTGCAGATTAAAGCCTGTTTTAACCTGCAGAATAAGACTCATGCAATTGGCCCTAAATGAGTTAATTAATAAACAGAATATCCAAATGAAATTTATGAACATACTTTAAGCACAGATAAGAAAATTTAATGATATAAGTGATGTTTTTTTCAAAAAAACATTGTTTAATGAAGTTTTTATTTGTGTTCTGGAAATTGAACACAAAAAATCTTATGCATCTCTCAATTTCTGAAACCAGAAATCTCAAAGCTCCAGGAATACTATTTGAACTTTTACCTTTACTTTTAATAGTGCCTACTATTTGTACTTTTTTGTATTTATTTTTTACTGTTTTGTAGGAAATATGATATAAAATGTTGATGTTATATTTTTAATGTAATATATGAAAGATTTATTAATGTCCTACATTTGTTTCTTTATTATAAATTTAAACACTTAGTGCATAAAATTCAAAATTAAATTAAAAATCCAAATTATAATAATTGTAATAATATGTTCTTCACTGTGTATACATAATCAGTTATTTATTTAATATTTATTTTCATTATTGCATTAAAAAAATATTTGCATAATTGATAGTTAAATTATATCGCACACAACCTTTATCATATGCCTATTAAAAATATATATAAAATATAAAAATATTATAAATTATCTATGTAATTTTCATATTTACAAACAAAATTTCTCTCTCAATTTTTTTCTCAAGATTTTGAAAAGAAATTCAAGAGAAAATTCATGTAATTTTTTGCCTTGATTTTTATTCAAGACAAAAACATGTTATATCTTTAATGTATATCCACTATAAAATAACAGAAATTTTATAGTGGATTTCCCAGAATTATTATTTAAATAGTAAATTAAACTATAGAAACATAAAATGCACAAAAAAAGCAGCAAAAAACAGATTGAAATGCAGCCAATCAATACTAGTCGCAAGAAATAGATCCATAATGATGCAGCATAGTGATGAGTCCCAATTCAATGACTCATCACTATGCTGCATTTTTTGTAACTAATAATGCATTTATCTTTCTTTCTTTCAAACAAAGCAATAGAGGGCATACTCAATGGTTTTACCCTTGAAAAAGAAGAATGAAGTAGAAGAAGAAAGGAAAGAACAAGAAATAGAAGTAAGTCTCCTACCAGAAGAAGTGTGATAGGCCACTAGATGGAAAAGAGAGAAGATTAGCCAATGCCCCAAGAGGGTCAGGCAGTCCACAGTAATACACAGGCAAAAGGCCACAAAAAAAAAATTAACTTTGGTTTGCAGGCCCAAAAACTGATTCCCAGACCGGAAGCACAACAAACAGACTCAAAGAACTTGTCCGGAACAACAGAGTCCACACAGCACACACAGAAAAACACCCAACAAAATTCTAGCAGGAATGGGACACAACAGGCAGAAGATGAAGAACTCAGGGAGAACTTGTCCCACGAAGATCAATGAGCATTCATAAGCACAGAAGGCTGCAACCACTACTGAAGCATTACAGCAAAGAACCATAGTGAGGCAGAAGTCTTCATCGAGAAGAAAGCAGAGAATTTCCATGAACAGTCCATTATACAGAAGTCTGCCAAAAAACAGGAACAGCCGAAGCAGGAACAGAACATCATAGGCAGAGGAAGCAGTCCCATACCACAGAAGAAGCACCACTTAGTGTCTCAAATTTAGGGGCAAACTAAGAAAAGAACAAAATCCCACAGCACAAACACAATCCCAAAAAACAGCAGCACGGACACAATTACACTGAAGGACTAAAAGTCCCCCACATCCAAAGCCTTGGATTGGGTGATGAATTCCAGAATGCCCTTAAAAATATTCTTGTCTTGATAAGTCACAAGGCCAGTTAAGACTTGAATGAAGCACTTTATGAAGAAGGGCTTCCCTTTGCATGTCGTAAGTGGGACAGTCAAATAAGTAATGCAAAACATCTTGAGTTGAGTTGTTGTCACAACTACAAGTTTTATTATTACAGATTGAAACCTTTCTAAATATGCATTGAAATTCCCATGTCTCGTAAGGAACTGGGAAAAAGCTGGAAACTATTGGTAAAGTGTTTAAATTTCTGTCTTTCTAAGACCGAAGGAATAAACTGATGAGTGAGTTGATCTATCTCACCTCCATCCCATTCCCTCTGCCACATACAAAGTAGAATTTCATTTAATGTTCCATTGATGAAAGTCACTGGAACTTTGCAGAAGGAACCATGAGGCAGGAAAGAAGTACCTTTCTTAGCCAAGTGGTCAGCCCATTCTTTACCCAGCACTCCGGAATGTCCTTTCACCAATGGAAAGTGACTTCAGTAAAGGATTGGATTTTGTTTAATAAATGTTTGATAATATTAATTTGAGTGTATTTGGAATTATTATTGTTTATCATTTGTAGCACTGTCCTAGAGTCCGAGATAATACAGTATTTGCACTTCACTGAATTAATATTCTTGATATATTGAAGAGCTTTGGCAATAGCCAGCTGCTCTGCCTGGATAATGCTACAATGCTGGACCATCCTGTAGTAAGCTTGATATTTTATTTTATTGTCTTTCAGAACCACAAAAGCAGCTCCAACATAAGGTCCTGATTTTGATCCGTCTGTGAAAAGCTGATAATCCGAAGGTTCTCAGGAACATTAAAATCAATGCTGATTTGATATGGTTCACTAGGGTGCAAATTTAATTCTTTGATTTCCTAATCAACACCATTCTCCTTGAGAATATTAACAAGATCACTGCATTGAGATGGAAGTTTATTCACTAAGCTATTAGGATTCCAGTCTGTATTTAAAATGCGATCCATCCAAACCATTTTCATAATCTTGAGATGAATGGGAATAATGTTTGCCATTACCTAAAGAGAGTTGGTCGGAGTTGTCCTGTAAGACTTACAGATTGAGATAGCAGCGATCCGTTAAATGGAAATAAACTTGCGGTGAATGTGTATTTTGTTGATAGCCTCACCCCAAACTTGAGCTCCGTAAGATAGGATGGATTCAATTGCACCTGAATAAATGGTTTTCATAGCATTACTAGAAAGCCCCCAATTATTTCTAGAGATCCCTCGGAGAGCATTAAGGACTTTTAAAGCTTTATCATAGCAGTATTTTGTATGTTCAATCCAGCTAAGTTTATTATCAATCTTAAAGCCAAGGTATTTCATATACGAAACTTTTGGAATTAATTGTCCTTTAATCTTGATAGAGAGTCGTTTAGTTAACGGAGTTTTCTTTCCAACAGTCATAACAGTACACTTTTTCACATTAATATTCAATTTCCTTGAGTCACTCCAATTCGAAACCAAGAGAATAGCTTCATTGGCTAATTTTTCCAAAATATCTCTATTATGGTGTCTGACTAGGATAACCGTATCATCAGCGTAGTCTTGGATAAGAGTGTCCCCAGAAAGTTTATTTTGCATATTTAAAAGACTATTATACATTAGATTCCAAAGTGCCGAGCATGAACAAGAGCCTTGAGGGCAGCTTCTAGTGACAGGAATAATGACATTGTTATTTTTAGTGTAGACACCAGCAGTTCTGCAAGCAAAGTAATTACTTAAGATTTTAATTTTAATTACATTCGTTACCTAGCACTCTGGAATGTCCTTTCACGTTCATTATTAATTTGTAAAATGGTTTATCCCCTGTACGTTAGTTGTTTATAATTGAAAAATAATATTGATACATATAATTATTATTCTAAAATATAACTTAAAACTTTATCCGCCAGGGGAAGTTTGGCTTGTTCACTATTAATTTGTAAAATGGTTTATCCCCTGAACGTTAGTTGTTTATAATTGAAAAATAATATTGATACATGAATATATTCTTTGTGTAAGTATCATAAAAGTGACTACACACAATAACGTAATTGACAAGAACGCATGCAGATAAATTGGCGCAACCATTGTTCTTGTCCCATATGATTGGTGGGAGGAATATATTTGTGCAAGAATCAATCTTGCTTGAATGTGTATAGTCATTTTATGTCAAAATAGTTTTATTAATTATTAATAGATTAACTAATGTTATCATCAATAATTTCATTATATAATTTGCATAATGGCACAGTAAGATTAAATTCGCCCTTAGGTACATTTCAATTTTTATATGGCCCGCTTCATCCTGAAGATTGTTTATCTGGTCCTCGGCACAAAATAATTGCCCACCCCTGCTTTAGAATGTCAATAGAAATCTCTACACAAACAGTAATGATGCGATCTTGAAGATCCTCTATTGTCATTATGCAAGAATGAAATTTTGTTGTGGCCTCATGAATTGCTGTTTGTGAGTAAACTGATCTTGGGCATTTCAAAGAGTTGACATTTAAATATTTCATTTTTGGGCGAACTATTCATCCAATTTTGATGAATTTTTTTTTTTTAAGTGTTCAGAATTGAATGCTGAACAAGTTTGTAATTAGAAAATTTTCCCTATCTGTTACGGTTTATGAGATAGAATTCGCAACTGTCCTTATTTGCATAATCAGTTCATTGGAAGGTCACCACCAGATAACCTATCCGACTTCCTATTTGTTGGCATTAACAGATTTTTGAAATTATGATAGTTATCAAGTTATTTGGAAGGGTATTTCTTCCAATCTATATAGCGAAAGATATTTGATATCAATATTCTTACCGGTTGGATATCAACTGAAAAAATACATATTCTATACTATTCCAAAGACATATTGATGACAATTATGTCTCTACACATTAATAAGAACACACACACACACACACACACACACACACACACACACACACACACACAAGCTCTTGTAAAAAACCACCACACACACACACACACACACACACACACACACACACACACAAAAAACACACACACACACACACACACACACACACACACACACAAAATATCTAAACAGATTTATATGCATATACACATATATAATTTTTGAATTTATAAATTATTAACACCTGCACTTTTCATTATTTATGTATGATATGGTTTTCTAAAGTTGGGGTGGATAATATAAGCGAATTTTTTTACTTAACTTCTCTCCATATCATAGAAGATATGATATATGATTAAATATAGTATATTTCTAACATAAATAAGAGACTTATCTATACAAAAATGTAATTTCTCTTGGAAAAATGAATATATAATTGTTAAAGTATAGTAATAGATTTCTTAAAAAGATTTTTAAAAGGTTTCTAAGAGTAAGACATACCCATTTAAAAAAAAAAACAATTTATCATATTTTATAACAAAAATAAAAATCAGTTAATTATATTTGATTTGTAAATTGTCTTAAGAAATTTAATGAAAAAAGTTCAAACTTAGAACTTATAATTAATCTAGCCCATCAAAAACATCTCATATGTAATACAAGTACAGTATTACCGAAACAGGATATTTGTGAAAATTTAGATGCAGTTATTTTGGTTGATGTTATCATATCATTTTCTTAAATCGTCAAACAAGTAGTTGCATCTAAATTTATTGTAATTTAGATGCAACTTGTTTCACAATTTAAGATAATAATATAACAACATCAACCAAAATAACCACATTTAAATTTTCACAAATATCCTGTTTTGGTAATACTGCACTTGGCTTATTTTTTTTACATATGAGATGTTTTTGATGGGATATCATTTATTTTTTAGATCAGGGGTGTCAAACTGGCAGCCCGCAGGCCGCATGTGGCCCTTAACGTGGTTTTATGTGGCCCTCAACGGTCTTAGCTAAAATAAAACTAGAACAATAAGTTACGAAGATATTAGGAAACTATGTCATATACTATGATACATTAGTTTGATTTTAACGAAAGGTAATTGCACGAGTTTCTTTGTTTCAATTGGCATTGTTGGACATATTTGTATAGACAACAGTGATCTTTCAGATCGGTGACACAAAATAAGTGCTGTTCTTGAAGACTTACATATTTTTGTAGAAAATTTTCTCCCTAAAAATACAAAAAAAGTATAAATAGGGATCTACTATTTTTTGGTTATATCTACTATTTAAATTTGTTTACATACAATAAACAAACTTAAAACAATTCCTCTGTGACAGACGTTTGTAAAGAATGCACTAATAGGGTTCTTAAAGATTGACTTGTTGTATTATGACTTATTTTAAAAAATGTAAGTAGTTATAAATATTTGAATACCGGTATATAAAATTTAATGAAAACTCTAGTTTTTGTACATAAATATTGTTTTTAACGCTAAATAGAAAACTAGAGATTGATAGCGAGGACTAAATAAAAAAAAAATGTATAATTAAAAGCAATCATGCAACAATTACGGATTATTGTGCTAAAGTCACTTAATACATAGTGTTTTCAATTATTCTATCTTTGTTACTGGAACTTCAATTCAAAATATAATTTAAAAAAATATTGTAAATGTGATGTGGCCAGTAATCTTACAAGCTCATTAAATGGCCCTTCAATTAAAATGAGTTTGACACGTCTGTTTTAGATAATAGTTATTTAATTAGAAGGACATTTATATTGGGTTTAATTATTGTGGCATTAAAGGATCTCAAGTAATGTAAGAAATACCTACTTCCCAAATTTTATCAATATCGATTGAACGAGACAAGAAGTAAAAGAGTTAGTGATAAACAGACTTACTACTTTATTCATTTTGGTCCTATACGGCTGCACTTCTTTAGAAAGGCTTAATTAGCATAAATCACATTTACATCCCAGATTTCTTCGAAATCGGTCAAACGATATGACCTATAGAGATATTTCTAGAAAAGAAAATCATTGTCTTCTACACCTTTTAATTTTAGCCCAATAGGGCAAAAATTTTCAGATGATTTTAAATGAACTATGCTATACCTATATTCTGAATTTGATCAAAATCGGTTAAGCAATGCGATATGTAAAAGCATTTATCGAAATCGGATCCCCTTTTCCCCTTTGTTTTGACCTGATTGTGCTCAAATTTTCAGGGGACCTCAAGTATATTGTTTTGACCAATTGTGCTCAAATTTTCAGGGACCTCAAGTAAACTAAGAAACACCTATATTCCAAATTTCATCGATATTGGTTAAACGATGCAACCTGTAGAGGTGTCTGCATAGGAGGAGGAGGAGGAGGAGGAGGAGGAGAAGGAGAAAAATGACGCTTTTTTGTCGATTTTTGCAATTTTTAAACCATTCTAATTCTATTATTAATTGGATATGAAACTTCAAACTTCAAACTTAGCAATCTATGTCATATTGAATACTTTTCTCAAATGCAATTGTCAGATTAATAATATTTATCTTAGGACCAAAGTAACAGCGAGTTGAATTTTGGCTGTAATGACTCCGGTAATAATAAGACTCCGGTAATAATAGTCAGTCAGTGACTACTGTACTTGGCTTAGAGTCACTGCTGTGCCTCTTGATAATTTAGGTTCTCAAATTTACTTTACCTGTAAATATTTCTATTAATCATACCTGTTATTATTTATATCTGTTTATACTTTACCTGTAAATATTTCTCAAAATCTATCCATCTAAATTTTTTTACAATATATAAAAATAAATAATGTTAGTTACCTGCAACTACTTCTTCAACTTGAGGTAAACGATATAAAACATGTTCAATAAGACCAACTTCACTACATGCTTGTAAATTACGTAAGCTTTTCCTTAAAGTAGCAATAAAAACACTCCAAACTTCTGCCTAATCAAAAATATCAAAAAATTGAATTTCAGAAATAGCACAAATTAATCAAAATGTTTGATGATTATAAAAATTTTTCTTAAAAGACTTTTTACTAGAATTAAAATTCTCTATTGAAGCATAAAAAAAGCAAATATTAATTTAAAAAATTCTGATGAAAAATGAGAAGACAAGAGAGTCTTAATACTTTAAATATAATTCTTTGGTATTTTTAAATATTATGCCTTACAAATTTTAAATTTATGCCAATTACTTCGACCTTGAAGGATTTTGAAAATTTAGCTCAGGTCATTCTTCTTCCATTCTGTCCAGAAAACCTTTTGGGTTTTCTGGACAGAATGGAAGAAGAATTGTGTTGGGTCACATTATACGAGATCCACGAAAGCACAATTTTTTTGTATGAAATCTTAGTCATCCAATAAAATATTTGTTTTTTTATAGTGGCAAGCCTTATAAATAAAAATATTAAATATTTTGAAAAATATCCTATTTCATATTTTAAAAAATTATTGACAAATTGAAGTGCTATGCAAATTTTTATTAAGTTACATCGTATAATTAATTGGAAAGTAACAATTTTATTAAAATATTTTTTTTTTATAAAATATATTTATTTCATGTTTTACTTAAAATTCAAAAATAAATTTATTTCATCCCAAAACTGAAAAAAGATTAATAAAATATAATAGAACAGAAAACAGAATAGATTAGATTCAATGAAAAATAATCCAAATTCTAATAATACAATCCATTCAAATTTTTTATTTTTAAAACATACAACCAATTCTCGTTATTTGCGGATTCTGTATTCGCATATTCGACTATTTGCGGAAATTTATTTGTAACCACAAAATCGTTATTCACGGAGCTTTCGCGCTTATTTGCGGACTCCCGCTGAGCGGCGAAAATACTATTACCAATGTACACCCTTTCTCTTTTCTCTGTAGAGAAAGGAGGAAGGAAGTTGTTTGTCAGCAAATGTAGTCTCTGAATCGGTTTGCCGGAAAATTTCTCATTACCTATCCTCACTCACTCAGACCACAGGTAGGCCAAAAGTTGTTCATATCGTCCAGTCCCATAGAAGAATGTGACCCTATGCTTGAATGTAGCCTCAAATTTAGGCGTCTATCTTCCTGCGCATTTGCTCCTTACGCTGAAATTTTGGAAGATCTGAGGCAAAAAGCGACGCAGACAAGGCTGAGCAGTTCAGAAAGACAACAACATCTTGCAACATCAAAAAACTATCAATCAAAAATAAGATTTTATTCACTATGTTATTAGTGTTTTTAAAAATTAAATAAAGATTACTGTAATTATAATACTGTATATAATATTATACATGACATATACTGTAATTATATATAAGTAATGTAATACGAATTAAATAAGATGTCTGTAAACAGAAAAACACACAAACCAAGTATGAAAATGTTGGAAAGAAAAGTTTGCAGGAACTTAACTCTATATTTCCCATAGGCACAATGGTTCACTATTCGCTAATTCAGTATTCGCAAAGAATTTATGGAATGTAACTAGTGTGAATGGCGAGAATCGACTGTAATTTAAAAACAAAACAAATTGAAAAATTTAAGACTATCACTGAAGGTGCACATTTTCATCAAAAACCCCCAAAAAACTGATCCGCAATAGCTGCACCGAGTAAATCAAGATTGAATTTTTTAACTATTTTTTATTGTTATTTTATTCCACTTCCATGGCATATATATATATACACACATCAATTGATCTCAACAGGTTAAACTAGAATGTGTGCTTTCTATTGTTGAAAACGCAAATAAAACAAACCGATGAGCCGAGTATTTCCCACTTTCCTTAGTGGCAAAAGACACTTGAAATATATCCATAACAGTATTAAAAAATATGTATTGTGTAAGGCACAAAAGTGCCAGGCCAAAATAAAGCATATTTTCTCTATCTTTCAGTATACCACTTGCTGCAGGATAAAGAAGGCTTGACACAATTTCCCAGGAAGCCTAAAGCTGCAGTAAGACAATAAAAGTGCCACTCCCATTTAAATGGCTGCAGGATGTTTATGTTTCATATTTTCTCCTAAATATCAGTAAAGATGAAACAAAAAATGAATGATTAAGATAGATTTTTGTTTATTTTAACAGAATTAACTAATATTTCCCTATTATCTACAATATTTTTTCAGTTTAAACATTTCATAGCTTATGAAAAATTCACTTTTTATTTAAATATTCAAATATATCATTTATTTTGTCTTAAAATTGGAATAACATTGATACAAAATTGATAAGATAGGATGAAAAAAAATTTCATATTCTATTGAGTGGTTCCAAAAACATATTTATAAAAACATATTTAAAAAATACTTCAGCAACTGAAAAAATTTAGAAACCATCATCAAAAATTCATATTTTCAATTAATAAACAAAAAAACAATTTGCAAAAGTTGGATTAATAAAATCGGGATTAAATATTTTTAATCTTTTTTTATTGTTTTTTATAATTTTTTATTCCACTTCTTAAATGTCTTTACATATCATAAGGAGTGAAAACGTTAATTGTAGGCCACTTTCCATCTTTGTCAGATACTAAATGATGAAGCTATTCCAAATCCTACTCTGAATCATTACACCTATAGGAGATGAAGGATGAGAATTGAATGGCAAGACCATGATCATCCTAAAGTCATGGTTGTACTATGCAATTTTTAGTTGAATGTGTGATGCAATAGCAACAACTCTTCCAACAAACTAGTAAACTCTCTTCAAATGGCATAAGAGTGCAAATGCATTTTCAAAACAAAAAGTTTGTTTTATTAGCAATAGTTGCAAACACACAACAATTGAAAACAGAATAAATCTTTGAGACAATATAGCAAAATGGCAGTAATAGGGAATTCTATCTTAGAATCAAATCAGATTACAATGAAATTTTTTCTTTTTTAATATTTAGTTCTATTTTTATCAAAATACTATGAAAAGTATCCATTTCCATATAGCTCTCCATGATAACTTTTGGTGTCAGATAATTTCAACTCATACATTAAATGATAAGCAACCAAGTAATTAGTCCTTTGACTCTCAGCTTGCTGTACGTATGTGTACACTAGCGAGAATATCCATTTTTTTTATTTTTTCTTTTCAAGTTAAATTTTACAAATGTGGGCCTTGAAACTGTAATGTGTTCTAGCTTATGTGACGGGCCGTATAAGATGCCTTCGCGGGTCGCCTTTTGCCCACCCCTATTCTTAAGGTTGTGAAGAACTCCATCCAACATGATGCTCAAACTTTTTTCTTTCTTCACGACTATAAGCCATGGCTAAAAAAATTAAAAATTTATTTTTCTTTCCAATTGATTAAATCAGTTTTTAATTCCACTCATGTTGTTAACTCTCAAAATAACAACTAAGCATCATCATCTATCATTATTATAACTTTATTGGATGATTTTATCATGTTTTTATTGACTGGTTTATTCATTGCATCATAAATTCAATTTCTTGGTATGATCAGTATTCACTAATTGCAATTCATTGGCAATGCTATTGCAATCACACATGTGAAAAAATATTAGTGTAACCATGGCTTTAGAAAATCTGGGTGCATAGAGGCTGGAATCAATCCCATACCTACAAAAAAAAGCAGATACCCTATTATTCATTTAAGGTATTTTATAAGAATGGAGTGGCTTATTTATAAGAATGGAATGGATGGAAAAAATTAACATTTTAAATTTGGAATTATGATTAAAAAAGTGTGTGCATTTCTACTTTAGATTAACGAAATTTAGAAATTTAATTATATTTAGCATAATTAAAGGTTTGTTCTATTATATAGTATACAATGCATTGAAATAATTTTAATATCTATATTTACTATAAAATATATTTATATACTTTATATAAAATATACTTTATTTATAATTATTATTTACTGTAAAGTAACATACCTGTAAATTAGATGGACAGTGATCAAGAAGATCTAACATATAACGAACATTCTGAGGCTGCCTAATCACAAAATTAAGTTCCATATCAAATTCACCACCAACTAACTATAATAAAAGACAAATGTGAAATTTAATAAACTGAAATCATTATCATTAATAATTAAAAGTACTTATATTTAATAACAACTACCATTATTTCTCAATCAGTGCTTAATAGATTATCATGCATATTTCCATTAATTCTACACAGAGAAATCTGGATTATATATAACTTATAAAAATAAATTTAAAAATGCGAAAATTCTTTATTGAAGAAATCTATATTGGCAGATTAAATTAATTTATTAGATTTTGAGATAATGCATATAAGGATGCTTATTTTCAATATTCATCTATTCCAAGTTAAAACAAGCCTTTATAGCAGGAAAAACACTTTTATTAACAAAGAATAAAATGTTTTTGGTCTGTTATAAGACCCGCATCGTATTTGCACTTCACTGAATTAATATTCTTGATATATTGAAGAGCTTTGGCAATAGCCAGTTGCTCTGCATGGATAATTAGTTGTGTTAGTTATATTAGCGTTGGATCTGAACCCAAACTGATTCTTATTAAAGAACTATTTGGAGTTTAGGAACCAGAGAATGCTCCCAATAATAAGTTTATCCAGCACTTTGCTAAGAACTGGAAGTAAGATAATTGGTCTATAGCTATCAGGTAAAGACTGATCACAGTCACTTTTAGGAATTAATTTAATGTTTGCTCTTTTCCAACTAAGAGGAAAATACCCTATTTGAAGACAAGAGTTGAACAAAACCAAGAAAGTAGTTGGAATGGCAGAAAAAGCATGAACTATTATCCTGCCAGTTATTCCATCCAGTCCAGCTGCTTTATTCACTTTTATCTCTTTGATAACTTTCTGGATCTCAAGAGCCGAAAAAGGAATGTCATCCGTTGTAGATGGAGGAGTTAAAGAATCCTCTTGAACTCATTTCTGCTGTAAGTCGTCTTCCTCCTGATTGTCTTCTGGAAATAAGTGGGTGAGAATACAGTTAATAGTTTCATTACTACTTATAGTGTAATTTCCATTACTAAGTTTAATAGAAACTGGGAGCGTAACACTTTTAATCTTGTTCCTTACAATATAATATGGCTCTGCCCAAGGTTTGTCACCACAGGTTTTTGTGCAAAATTTTCTCCAAGCCGTGGCCCTTGTTTTATTAATCAACGTTTTGTAACCATTAAAAACTCTAAGAAATTCTCTGCGAAGCATTTGCCGTCTGTCAAGATTAGTTTCTCTTCTGAAGTCTTTTCTTAATTTAAAATATTAACACCTTCTTTTTAGTAGCACTTATTTCAGGTGTCCACCAGTGATTTCTTTTGGTATTCCTTATTCTGCAAACAGAAGCCTTCTTATAACAGTCCTTAATAGCTATCGTAAGTTGGTTCACAATCATGTCGCTTTTACTTATCATTGGATGTTCAGAAAAAGGATCTGCATTCCAGTTTGAACAAAGATGATCTTCAAACGGAATCCAGTCTGTAATTTTCATAATCTGTTTATTGTCAGAATTAAGTGAATGAAAAAGTTTTATTTTTATCCATATATAATTGCAATCACTTACAAATAAAGAATCTTCTGTAAAACACTCTAAATTATAGTTAGACATCAACTAATTAGCCACAGTGATGTCAATCCAGGAAGTTCCAGCATCCAAGGCAAAAGTAGGGAGTTTGCTTTTGTTTAAAAAAACAAGGTCCAACTTACTCAGGAAATCAGCCATCTCTCTACTTCTAATATCATCTACAGGACTTCCCCAAACAGGAGACGTAGCATTGATGCCTCCTCCAATACAGATAGGGTAATCTTTAAGGCTCGTTATGGCTTTCTGTAAATCTACAAATAGTTCTTCTATAGGTTCACTTGGAGGACAATAAACAAAAATCAAGACAAGTTCTCTCTTATTAAACTTAACAAAGATGGTTGGCATATATTTGGTACAGTATTGAGTTATAAACATAATGTCTATACTTTTATTGAGATTAACAAAACCAGTTTTAATCTCAAAATCTGAATTTGGAAAAGAAAAGACAGAATAGTTTTGAAACACGAACAATTTTGCCCTTGTATTTATATGACTCTTGGACCATAAGCAGATCTACCTTTTTATCAATTGCCAGTTTTAAAACTGCAGAGTTTGCAGCCTTGCACCTTTGCAAGTTAATTTGAACAATGTTAAAAACTTCTTGAGTATAGTTTTGGGTGTAACTATTCATGTTGAGAAAACAGATCAAGAAAGACAACAGCAAGAGTCTATGTTATTCATAGTCTGTTCTACTAACAACCTTTCCTTCATCCTTTTTGTTATGCCACAGTTCAGTGAATAAGCATTATGCCTTACATCAAGATTAACTTTACCTTCAGCATTTTTCATGGCCCATTGACAGTTAATACAGTTTTCCTCTTTCTTTCTGTTAGGATAATCCCTGTAATGGTGTCTCTCTGAACAATGACCACATCTTTGATGTTCATCACACCTATCAGCCTTGTGGCCATAGCCACAACATTTGTAACATCTTACCAGTGACACATAGTCATCAATGTTGATTGTCACCCATAATATCCCAATATTTCGAATATTCAATAGAACATTTCTAATCCTTGAAGAAGTACAGAGGATAATGTGTCTACGATTATCTGCCGTCCTTGCAATTCTGAAAGAAGTTAAAATGCGTACTTCCCTATCAAATTCTTCCATGGAGACTGTGTTGAATTTGTTCATTCTGTCTATACATACTGGATAATACAAACAAACAAAAACACAGTAGTTCTTGGTTTATGAGTTCATGGGCTTTCAGTTTATCAAATATGATATATCAAAAAATTGAAAATATGAAATTGCAATAAATAAATGCTAAACATTTATAACATTAAAAAGACATTTCAAACCATATATGTAGCAATACAATACAGTTTGAGTGCAAAACCTGTTGTATTCTAAAAAGTTAGAAAAATCAAAATGGCAGCCAAAAAACAGAAGTAGCATATCCTCTGGTTTCACCGACAAACAAACTCACACAAACAAACAAACAAACACACAAACAAACAAACAAACAAACAAACACACAAACACACACACAAACAAACAAACAAACAAACAAACAAAAACACAGTAGTTCTTGGTTTATGAGTTCATGGGCTTTCAGTTTATCAAATATGATATATCAAAAAATTGAAAATATGAAATTGCAATAAATAAATGCTAAACATTTATAACATTAAAAAGACATTTCAAACCATATATGTAGCAATACAATACAGTTTGAGTGCAAAACCTGTTGTATTCTAAAAAGTTAGAAAAATCAAAATGGCAGCCAAAAAACAGAAGTAGCATATCCTCTGGTTTCACCAGCATGACTATAAACAACTGAGTTCCGCTGCTTCTACTGACAAAAGAAATCACAAGAAGCACTTGAAGCAGGATAAAAAACTAATTTATTATTAGATATATATATGTAGTGCATATTATATATATCTAATAATAAATTAGTTTTTTATCCTGCTTCAAGTGCTTGTTGTGATTTCTTTCACCAGCATATTATAAAAATAACTTTCATTCCCAGTTTCTGCCTAAGGCATTTTTTTGTATAAAAGCTCATCTGTTAATAATAATGAAATAATTAAAATTCTTTAACATTTATATGGCACAAATTATCTCCTGATGCAATCTTTCTAGCACTATTGAGCAGACCAAACTCTACTAAATACTTTAAAAGAACTATTTATTAAGTAATGTTTTCGGCACTAAAACACCCTCATCAGCTCATACATTAATCAACAATTCTATTTTCGAACACAGAACACAGTCGTTACAAATCGAACTAGAATATAATATGCATTACAATATTTAAAAAATTTGAAACTTACAACATAAAAAACTTTTTAAATGTTTTGGAAACGTAACAATCTAAATAGTCCTTAAAAAAGGGGATTACATGCCATTCAACCAAAAATCTACATATTATTATTCAAATACGGGTATATCCAATCATAGGGTACAAAAATAAATCATTTTCAAATTGTCCATTAACAACTATTTGATACTCTTGTCCAAATCTTATAAAACATTATTCTATTTAGATATTTCTCTTTATTAACCTAACTAGTTAATTCTTTACCCATCCATGTTTTGCAATATATTTCCATGGTAATGAAATGAAAGACATCATTAATCTTAGAAGGGAGCAAAAGGGGGAAGTGATTAATGTAAGACAATCTGTGGATCTATCCACAGATTGTCTTTCATTAATCACTTCCCCCTTTTGCTCCCTTCTAAGATTTTCATTCCCTCTGCGACAGACAACTCCTTCAAATCTTCTACTTTTCTTACTACTTTGACATCGCCCCATTCCACTTTGATATCATATTCGTAGGCTCTTCTACTAAGGGCCGTAGTCTGAAGGCCTTTCTTTATATCTGTTTCATGCTCTTTAAGTCTGTCTTTCAGGTTTCTGGACGTGGCGCCTACATATACTTCCTTTGTTTGCTTATCTATAATTGTAAGAGGTATTTCATATACCCCAGATTGTTCCTGTCTACTATACTTATCTTTTACATTTTTGAATAAATCGGTTATTGTGCTTGGCCTCTTAGAAGATGGTATTTTCTTTTTATGTTTGAGCACTTTCCGCACCGTATCAAATTTTTCTAGCACATCAGTAACAACTTCATACTTTTCTTTTTCTCCTACGCTAGTAACTGTGTGGTCTCGGCTTCTTCCCTCTTGTCTAATGTTATCATCACTTTCATTTCTTAGCTTTATTTCCTTAAGAGTTTTATCCACAATATTCTTAAAAATCTACCATTGCCATGGAAATATATCACAAAACATGGATGGGTAAAGGGACAAGAGTATCAAATAGTTGTTAATGGACAATTTGAAAATGATTTATTTTTGTACCCTACAGTTGGATATACCCGTATTTGAATAATAATATGTAGAGATATTCTTGTACTGTAGAGGATCTATACGATTATTCTTGTACTGTAGAGGATCTATAAGAGAGATTGAAAACGTTTTATGTAAATAAAAAAATCAAAAAATTATAATACTCAAAAGCCCTTTAGCAGTCAAAAGATTTTATTCAGGAACATTTTCAATGCACTTGGCGTCTTCCTCAGCTGTTACAGCAACTGAGGAAGACGCCAAGTGCATTGAAAACGTTCCTGAATAAAATCTTCTGACTGCTAAAAGGCTTTTGAGTATTATTATTTTTTGATTTGTGTTCAGTGTAGTCTCATTGAACTTTTATTATAATTAAAATCTTACCTGCTAATAGTAATTGTTATTTATATGATTTTATTAAGAAATCAGGTAGATTTATGATTCAATTTATAAAGAAATCATATTGTACTCTTTTTGTGATTAGTGCATAGAATGCACTAATCATACAATTACTATTCCTATGCACTATTATGGAGGACATGGAATTAGGTCAGACATGACTTTAATTCCATGTCCTCCATAGTGTGTCACTCCTCATCTTAACAAAATTTAAGAAAGGAATTTGAAGAGAGAGTGACTCTTTCGATGGAAAAATAAATGATAAAAAAATATCATTCCATCCAACCCAGAGATTCTTGTACTCTACAACAATGGTTCTCAACCATTTTAAAATATTGTAACGTGCATTATATTCTAGTTTGATTTGTAATGACTGTGTTCTGTATTCGAAAATAGAATTGTTTATTAATGTACAAGCTGATGAGGGCAATTTAGTGCCAAAAACGTTACTCAATAAATAGTTCTTTTAAAGTATTTAGTAGAGTTTGGTCTGCTCAATAGTGCTAGAAAGATTGCATCAGGAGTTCAATGCCTGTTAAGAGCAGTGAAAAAGAAAGAAAAAGAAAATTATCTAGGCACAAATAATTTCTTTATAATAATAATTTGCTTGATTTTAAAGCTTATGTTTACATTTTTTTGATAAATCTTTATGTAAGCATAAACTATTAATTTTGTTGGCCTTTAATTTTACTGTTGTAAAATTGCATTGGTGAGAATAGAACCAGATTTTAACATTATTTCCATGTGAAATTGATTCTTGGTTTACAAGTTCTTATTTTATGAGAAAGTTTCAAGTCAAATTAATTTATAAAGTCAGGAACTACCTGTAACATATATCAGTGACATCTATATAGCAGTCTATCAATCTGAACACTGTTAATCAAATTATCATTTTATTCAAACAAAAAACTGAAAAAGAATTATTGAACAAATATATACCATATAGATTTTTTCAATAATTCTTTTTCAATTTTATATATATATATATATATATGCAAATACATGTTATGATGCAAGAGATTAATTGGTTATTATACATAAACGCTGATTATTATGCATAATCACATAAGTTTGATAAATTGTTTTCAATTCTATAAAAATCAAAAGTATTCATAATCAGTATAAGAAAATTTAAATATTCAGTGGAATATAAATAACAAATAAAATATTATGTACTTCTGTTTTAGTTATAAAAGTGCACACATATTATTTGATTAGGTTAATACAAAAATGTCTCAGTTCTTCAAGTTTGCTTTATATAATAAGTACTGGAAATTATTTTAAGCTATAAATTTTCCTAGATTAAATATTTTAATATCCTAATTATATCTGTATAGTATAATTATATGGTTAAAATGTTTTAACTTAATAATTAATTTTTGGTTGTCTATCGCCCCCTGATCGCCCCTTTTTGTTCCAGCGCCCCCTTCAAGAATGAGAAGGCCCCCTGGGGGGCGATATCGCCCACGTTGAGAATCACTGCTCTACAACATAAAACATCAAAGTAAGAATAATACATAAGACATAAGGTGATGGAGAAGAGGGGTTTTGTTGCACACAGGATATTGTGAAAAGTTGAGAAGGAAAACATGGATGAAAGACAGAAAAATTTCACCTTAGAAATTAAATTAAATTTCCCTTTTCCTAGAGAAGGAAAAGAAAGATCATTTCCTTCTCCAGGAAAAGGTGAAATAAAGGGTCAGTTGGTTTGCCAAGGATTCAGATAGAGAGAGTCAGCCTTCAGATTCGAGAGAAAAATGAATGTTGGTTTCAGTGTGGAAAGCCACCTTTTCCACTAGAGAATTCTTTGTGTAGTTTTTTTTTGTTCTGTGCCCAAGATGCAAATGCTTTGGAACACAGCTGTCAAAAAAAAAAAAATATTGCTCGAAAAGAAAAAAGACAGATCATTTCCTTTGCCATGGAACAAGAAGAAAAAGTAATCATCTCAACCAAGAAACTACGAAGACACCTACTTGGACTTTTACTATAAATTATAGACAGTGCTATGAAATTGATTACACCTAAGTAGAAAAGATATTTATTTCCCAGGAAATTATTGTCAGACTCCTTTTTTGTTTTATAATAAATTTCTCTCTCAATTAAAGGAAATTATTGGTTATTAAACTATAGTCTCTGTGTCACTGATGTCACAAAGTTTTACTGTTCATCCTTATCCATCATGCCATATATCACGTGTAGGCCAAAAGCTTGTATAAATCCAACTAGCGGTCCCACACTATTCTATGCAGCTGAATGTACCATATTTATTCCTAATAATATCTATTTCTTCTCAATTATATTATTAAAAATATGTGAATATATGTGAATTTTCATATTTAAATAAATTCAAAACTATTAATTTACTGGACACTTCATAAATAAGATAGGGAATGTTTAGATTATTCTTTTTAATCAGTAAACATAGGTGCCACTAATGCATGTATCATCAGTTAATAATAAATGGAAATATTACAATATCAAATGTTTCTAATCAACAATTTGTGCATTTTCAGATAGTTCTGATCATTTAGAAAATATATGATGATTATTTTGAATTGATTTCACTCATCAGATTTGCACTTTCAACAATTGTGTGTTGGTCAGCTTTCTGCTGCAGCAATAATTTCCATTGTATGTTTTTATTTCTAATTTTTGTTAATTAGTGTTTGTTAAATATTTTGTTTAAATTTGGAAATGAAAAAATTTTAATATTTTTTTGATATTTTCTAGGAAACAAACATTAATAAAATTGTATTGTAGAGAAACCTAATATGGTTGCATCCTGCTCTCCATCCAGTTTTTCTCCATGTCACATTGCAATATTTCAATGCTCTAATTCTAGCATTTTATCAAAGCAGCCTTATTTATTTCAATAGTGAAATGGATTTGGAAAATTTTTTAAATTATAAAAGGAATTACTTTATTTCAATGAATGTCATATTTTTCTAATACTTGAAAATTGAGGGACTAGCTTATAATGTGTTTTTACATTTTTTACTAGTTTTCAAACTCTAAAGTAGAAGGGTAGGACATATATGGATCAGCATATACATACATGAGTATATATGGTATATAAAAATTTTAATTTTTTGTTTATATTTATGCACATATCTTTTCTCCTAGAAGAAATGAATTATCTACAGTTGATGTTTGCAAAGTTAAAGCGAAATAGCATCAGTTTTGGACAGTTTATATTTTTACACCCTAATTGAACAATATCTCATAGTTACAAGAAATCCACAAAATAATTTTTTTTAAATGTTTTAATTTAACTAATAATTAAATTTATTAAATATTTTAATAAATATAGAATTATATTTAATTTATTTAGTATTCAAAATAGCAGTTGAAGAATTTCCTACAATAATTTGATGATGTAACTAATTCTTTTGTTCTATAACAATTATTAAACAATGTAAATAATTCAGTTCAATTATTAAAAGTGGAAAATAAATTTATTAAACTTGAAGATCTTTCTGCTTTATATTTTTCATAAAGCAGAAAGATCTTCAAGTTTAATAAATTTATATGGCTTAATAAAGCAGAAAGATCTTCAAGTTTAATAAATTTATTTCCCACTTTTAATAATTGAGCTGAATTATTTACATTGAATAAGAAGTGGGAAGAAATTATGCATTATTAAACAATTTTCAACACTTAAATGCCAGAAACAGGTTAATTTTTAATTGAGCTGAATTATTTACATTGAATAAGAAGTGGGAAGAAATTATGCATTATTAAATAATTTTCAACACTTAAATGCCAGAAACAGGTTAATAATTTGTAATGTAAAAATATTTTTATGATATAACTCTACATTATAAAAATATTGTAAACTATTATACATCAATTACATTATAAAAATTACCATCATTAATTTAGAAATTATTATTAAAATATGCAATTAAATTTGACAAATGCCAGATTACAAAGTACTATTTGCTGATACTTAAAAAACAGCACTTTTTGCAGTTGAGTATAATCGTAAAACTTTTATTTATCATCACAAAAAAAAGCAGCTAACATTTTTGGTAGTTACTACCCTTTTCAGGCTAGATATTCAAATTAATTTCAAAATTTTAAACAACCTAGTTCCGCTGCTTCTAATAACGTAGTTAGTGCTTGGTGTTATTTACTACATTAATTTCAAAATTCCAACAGTTTACTTACAGAATCACAACATAATGTTGCTATGGTTACATGTTGATAAGCAACAAGTTATTACATTTTTACATAAGTACTAAACTACATATGTATAAATATGAAAGATACAAATAAAAATAAAATAATAAATAAACGATCCAAACAAAAATAAAATAAGATCCATATAAACGTATTATTCCTGTCTTGCAAATTCATTCAAAGCTTCAATATGTTTTTAGAAAAAAAGATATTGATATTCACTCATTCATTACCCATGCTATTCTCTTCTTATTGCCTTCAATGCATAGAAGAGAATAGTACAGGTAATGAATGAGTGAATATCAACTAGCTTTTTTATTAAAAACATATTGAAGCTTTGAATGAATTTGCAAGACAGGAATAATATGTTTATATGGATCTTATTTTATTTTTGTTTGGATCGTTTATTTATTATTTTATTTTTATTTGTATCTTTTATATTTATATATATGTAGTTTAGTACTTATGTAAAAATGTAATAACTTGTTGCTTATCAACATGTAACCATAGCAACATTATGTTGTGATTCTGTAAGTAAACTGTTGGAATTTTGAAATTAATTTGAATATCTAGCCTGAAGAGGGTAGTAACTACTAAAAATGTTAGTTTTTTTTTTATGATGTTAAATAAAAGTTTTATGATTATTTATGATGTTAAATAAAAGTTTTATGATTATACTCAACTACAAAAAGTGCTGTTTTTTAAGTAATAGTATCAGTAAAGAGTAAAAGCAGTTAATTGTATATATGTAATATTTGCCATTAGTGAAATCATCATAAACTTGTAAAGTTACTAAACGAACAAAAAATTTTACAAATTATCTATCAACAATAAATATACTGCAATTTATAGTAAAATTATATTTTCCCAAAATATATGCTCATTCTTATTAATATACATCTAACTCTCAATTTGTATGATTTCAGTTTTGCAGTGGAAAACATATGATAAATTTTCATTTTATACAATACTATTTTGATTTAAAACACTTTAAGAATAGCAAAAAAAAAAAAAAAAAAAAAAAAAAAAAAAAAAAAAAAAAAAAAAAAAAAAAAAAAAAAAAAAACGTGTGTTGTTTATTAAAAAATTTGTTAACTATTACCTGGTCACAAATAATAAAATCCTCAAATATTGCTTTATTATTATTAACAAATGTCCTTGATACATATGATCATTAATATAATCTTTAATTTTTATGTAACATTCAATTATTATAAAAATTGCAATTAACATATACAGTTGATTCCGCTTAATTGGGGCACATTGGAACTAATCCATTTTAGCCCAACTAAGTGACTGCCCCAATTAAATGAAACTAACTATACTTTGCTCACTAACTACAGAAAACCATTGATCTAATGCCTCTTTGACTTCTGAATCCTTTCCATCACACTTTCTTTTTAATGTTCCTGGAATTTTTTTTTGTAATGCCCACTCCTCATGCAGATGCTTTTCTTGTTAGAGGAGATGCACTATGGTAGATTTTGGTACACCAGTTATATCAGGAAATCTACAATGAGTTGTATTAAATGGCTGACTTTTAATTTTATCCAGCAAAGCAATTTTATTTGAAAGTGTAAAATCATTTTTTGGCATCATAGTAAAGATTTAAAAATTTTAAATAAAATCGACACTGCAAATAAATATCACTAGGTACAGTATATAGTAATCAGGGCCAGTGCTATCATATAGGCAAACTAGGCAACTGCCTAGGGCTCAAACCATGAAGGGGCACAAAACTTCAAGCTATGCTTTATTCATACTTTGCTAAAATATCAAAATTAAATAGTGATATATGATTTAGGTATCAATATCTTTTCCTTATCCCTCACACATCATACTATTTTACTATTTATGTCTTAATTCTTTTTTGTTCCTTATCTATAGATAAATGATATGAACTTTCTGCTACCGTATTACTTCAAATTTAAGCCGCACTTTTTATTTAAATTTTTGATGTAAAATTTGGGTGCAGCTTAAATTCAAAGCGAATATTTTAACATCTTATTTTTCCCAATCCCCAACATTCGGGTTTTTGCTTTATGTTCTAAGCATGCACATAGTATTACGATCATTGATAATAGTTTATTCCAGCTGTTCTTAAACTTATGTGGTCCGAGACCCCCTCATGAACAACATTTTTTTTGCAGACCCCATCCCAACCCTAAACATTTTACATCATTCTTGAGACTTAATTTCTTGCTCAATAATCTCATAGGCACTACGTTATAATAAATATTGGTAAAAATATATCGCTGGTTATTTTAATAAATGGTCTTGTGCATAAAAATCACAAAAATTATATAAAAATCACAGAACATAATAATAATAGGTTCATGTTTTATTTATTGCCTTAAAAATATATTTTTTATTGCTCAGCACTTCTTGCCTTTTCATCGTCTTCTTGAACTGTTTGCAACCATTTTTTATAACTTTTCGGACCCCAGTAATGGCTACGCTGACCCCTGGGGGTCCGTGGATCACAGTTTAAGAACCGTTGGTTTATTCGGTGGTCCCCATTCCTACTTTTCTGATTTAATCCAGTTGCTGTTGATAGAAGCTTGTACAATCACGTCATATCTGATCATATTTTAATTATAAGAAAAATCATGAATTACTATAATGCTGTTTATAACTGCTGATAGAAACAAATTTATAAGAAAAATCACGAATTACTATAATGCTGTTTATAACCACTGATGGAAACAAATTGCCACCTTTTTTTATTTTAAACAAAAAAACTGTACCCAAGGAAAATTTTCCTAAGGGTATTTTAATATGAGCATAAAAGATGGCAAAGGAAACCCATCTTTTATGCTCAAATTAAAACATTGCATACGCAGGACGAGCATAAAAGGATGACAACAGAATTGATGAAAGATTGATTAGAACATGTTTGGGAGAAGATACCTGGCACTATTTAAAAAAAAAAACGAAAGTGGTTGTATATCTGAAGAAGATTCTTAATATCTAAAAAAACAAAAGTGGTTGTATATCTGAAGAAGATTCTCAATAAATTAGATAGCTTATTATGTATATTAGTATCTGTTTAAGTAAATAAAAATGTTTCTTATTTTTCAATACCTATTATAAAATCATTTTTATTTTTTCCAAATTTCCAATTTTAAAATCCTACTGTGGCTTAAAGTCAAAGTAATATGGTATTTAAAATTCATTTAAGATAAATATTTTAAATCATTAACATTTTAAAATATTAAATTTCAGTATTTTATAACTTTTTTTTTGTGTAAATGAATTATAACAAGAGAATTTTCTAATTACTTAAAAAGAAAATAAAAACAGTCTTTTTTTATTTTCTTTTTTGATTAATTAGAAAATTCCCCCTGCATAATTTTTGCCTCGGGACTGTACCTATTAATTTAATCTGAAAGACAATTTTATTTTCTTTAATGTCAATTATTTTTTATTATTTAAACATTTTAGTTTATATGGGGATTTAGTGGGTATTTTCCAAACAATGTGTGGAGAAAGTAGGGATTTTCGAGGAAGGATGTGGGGAAAAGGAGTAGTAGTCATCTGGCATGTGGCAATACTGGCCAGCCCGAAGTTAGATTAGTAGGGGCTAAGTTGTGAAATAAGGAGCACACTTGTAAACTTTGCCTAGAGCACAAAATAACCTGGAACCGGCACTGATAGTAACAGTAGACTCTTAAGCAGACGTATACTTGCCAGATGCATGACAACAGATAACTGATTTGCATCACATTAGTGTGCCAAATATTAGTGTATGTAGTGTTGACATACTTTCGAAAAATCCTTAAAATATGTTGAAAATTGCTAAATTCCTTTTCTGCTATTGTCCCAATTAAGCATTTAAATTATGTATTAGTTTGGTTTCCATTCTTTGAGATTTCACCCAAAAAAAGCAGCTGTCCCAATTAACTGGTGGCCCAATTAAGCTGAACCAACTGCATATGGGTAGGCCTCGATTAGTGCAAGTTCAAATAATGCGATTTCGATTAGTGCAACTTATAAAATTGATACCGTTTTTCAGTTAGTGCAAGCAAATATTCGATTAATGCGAGTTGTAAGCATAGACCAGTCTTACTAACAAAGCTCTGCCTCCTTCTATTATGTCAATTAACAAATTACCATTAATTTTCAGTTAGTAAAACCGGACGAGGAGCAGTCCAAGAACAGTCACTTGGCTTTGAAGGAATGAAACATCAGAAAGTTGGGCTATTTGCCGTTAACTGTTTAACATTACTGTACTATTATTTAGCTTTGCTATTGTATAGCAAACATACATACATACATACATTATAGTACAGAATTTTCTCTTTTAAAAAGTATCGAAATAGATAAAAGGAAGAACACTTTTGACGATAAAACAGGAAAAGAAAAAAAGAAGAGGTTAGTGATTAAGCTAGAGCAAAAGAAGGTTAGTGATTAAGCAACATAAAAGCAGTGCTCCACTTCCACTTTCAATTTGCTCTTTTGGTTTCGATTTGGCAGTTGGTTTGATGATGGTATGAGACGCAATTCCTGGTAAGTTATTAATTTAGATGATGAACAACGATGTAAAATATGTAAATAAATATTTCTTAAACAGTTAGTGTTAAGTTAGTATTGTGGTTATTCATCCTGAAGTTAGTTAATGGCCAGAATCTCACAAAGCAAGAACCAATTACAGGTAGGCCTCGATTAACGCAAATAATTGGTTCCACGAATTTCTCGCGCTAATCGAAGTATTAACTCTATGGAAAACATGGTAATTGGTTCTAGCTTTGTGAGATTCCGGCCATTAGCTAACTTCACAATGAATAACTCTTAAACAGTTAGTGTTAAGTTTATTGTAAATATTTATTTTCATATTTTACATCATTGTTCATCATCTAAATTAATAACTTACCAGGAATTGCGTCTCATATCATCATCAAACCAACCGCCAAATCAAAACTAAAATAGCGAATCGAAAGCGGAAGTTGAGCGCCGCCTGGCCGCCAATTCTGGGTCGAGAATTGAGTGAATAGGCCGATTTGCAATTAAGCATTGCAACTTTATTGAATCAGTAAATTAGTTCCAGATAGCATTAATAAGCGAAGTTAATGAACCAATGAGAAATTTTTAACAAGTTTTCTATTTGTTTATTAGCAGAATACGACACCAAAAGATAACAAAAACAAATTTTTTTCACAAGTTTTATTTTAAATAAAGAAATCAGATAATAAACAAAAGAAAATAAATAATATCGGTAGTACAGCGATATAATAGGCAAATAAATTTGTAAAAATATCCTTATTTAAAAAAATTTAACAAAGAATGCTTTTATGTCGCTCAATCACATCCATTTTTTGCTGTAGCGTAATCACTTCTCTTTTTTTCGTTTCCTGTTTTATCATCAAAAGTGTTCTTCCTTTTATCCATTTCGATACTTTTTAAAAGAGAAAATTCTGTACTCTACTGTATGTATACGATAGCAAAGCTAAATAATAGTACAGTAATGTTAAACAGTTAACGGCAAAAAGCCCATCTTTCTGATGTTTCACCCCTTCAAAATCGTGTGACCGTTCTTGGACTGCTCCTCGTCCGGTTTTACTAACCGAAAATTAACGGTAATTTGTTAATTGACATCATAAAAGGAGCTTTGTTAGTAAGACTGATCTGTGTTTACAACTCGCACTAATCGAATCTTTTCTCGCACTAACCGAATAACGGTATCAATTTTTTAAGTTGCGCTAATCGAATTCGCGCTATTCGAAGTCGCGCTAATCGAGGCCTATCTGTACCATATTTTATATATAGTTAATACTTTGAATAGTTCAAGAAATTTGTGGAACCAATTATTTGCACTAATCGACGTCTATCTGTATATAATGCACAAATAATAAAAAAATGATATTATTCTCTGAAATTATTTCTCATTATCTAGCAACATTAAGTCATGATTTCTTTACCAATTTCAAAAATCTCATTGGAAAACTAATTCAAAAAAATTTTAAGTAGAAAAATGAAATTAACTGTAATAGTGACAACTTTCAACTCAGAAGGAAATTCATTTTATCCAAACAACAAGTGAGCATCAAGCAAAACAAAGAGATACAAAATAAATTTTGAATATTTTACAACATAAATTTTGAAAGTTTCAATCCTTATCCTTTCTTTTTATTATGCCCCATTTATTATTCTTAAAATTTTATATATATTTATACATACAAATAAAGATTTAAATTCAGAAGTTTTAAAAGAATATATAAATTATTTAATTGAGTATTACAGAGCTTGTTCTCTCATTTTCTATATAAATATTAGTATCAATTTATATGATTTTATTTAAATGGTACAGTATTTTTGCAAAACCAATCTACCAAGTAAACTGAGGGTTATGTGTATATTTTATTTCCAAAATTATATATATGCTAATAAGAACATTAATAATATATACTAGAATTATAACAAACATTTTTTTACAACTTAATGTTAACAAAATTTATATATTTTGCTTAACTTAGATTTTTATAAATAATTTGATTATTATATATTTATAAAAAAAAGCTATAAGCAAAGTATGCAAATTTTGTTAACAATATGTTATAAAAAAATTACAATATAAAAGTTTTAATATAAGAATACTAATAACAACAACAAACTTTATTATAAGTAATAATGAGAATTTACTCTTTAACAGATAACAATAACTGAATTTTCTAGCAGAATAATTATTTTATAAAAGAAAATTTAACAGATCTAATGATAAATTGAGTAGAATTAGTGAATAGATAAATCTAAAGTTTTAATTTAAATAACTGTTCTAAAAATACAGAGGCTACAGGAAGTGAGATATTTTCAATGAACAGCAAAAAAATACATACAATAGTTGGAATGATAAAGATATAACTTCTTTTTTTAATATTTAGTAATTAAGTGGCTTTGGAGAGCATTTTTATAAATATTAAAACATACTAACAATCATTTATCAAGACACTGTCAGATTCATTTATTGCTTTTTTGAATCAGATATATCAAACATGGAAATCATGTTAAATATAAATTTCTATAAAATACAAACAAATTGTTAGTAAAAAACTATATCTTAATAATTTTCTATGAAAAATTTTCAGTTAAAATTTAACTATCAATAGCCATTCAATTCTATATAAATACAAATATTATAGAAAACAAATAGATTAACTTAAACAATAACTGAATGCTTACACGTGGAAAATAAAAATTATGGAAATATTTTATGTAAAAATCAAAGTTGGATATGTAAATTTGGAAAGATTTGTATATTTATATCAACCTTGACATGCAATAGCAATCATTTTACTTTTAATTTCTCTGGGATTATTACAATTTTTAATAAATTTTTTTCCTTTTTATTTCTTTATATTGCATATCCAAATTGTATTTGAACATCAGGATAAACTACACTATTCACTCAATTTTTAATTTTTAAATTTAAATAGGTTAAAAAATGAAAAAAAATCAAACAGAAAATAACTAATGAAAATTTAAATGATAAATGTATATTTATTTAAAATGAACCAAAATAATAATAATAATGCTTAATCTTATAATGAACCATATGAAAATTTAAATGATAAATGTATATTTATTTAAAATGAACCAAAATAATAATAATAATAATGCTTAATCTTATAATGAACCAAGAAAATTTTAAATTTTCAGTTTTATGCTTAGCAAGTTAAGATCAATCCCAAAATTTTTTCTATATAGCTTTATGTCACTTTCTCTCAGTGAGTACTAAAATTATTTATTCACACAGTTACCAAACGGATTTATTCACAGTTTTTAAAGAGATCATTAGCTAAAATTTCATTATGTAAAAGTAATTTCTTCCCATTAAAACTGATTGCAAATGGGAACAACAAAATCTTCAATTTTGTTGTTGTTTATGAAAATTATATATGTATAAAATCTGGCCTTCTGGAAACTAGGAACAAGCCTTCCAGCAATTAGTTTCAAGTTAATTGCTGGAATCTTAGACTGGACTAAATGCAGAATTTTAAAAATGATAAAAAAAAAACTGAATATTTCAGCCTGCCAGTAAAAACATTAAATGTGATCAAGCATGAATGAGAAGAAATAATCTTTACTTAATGAGCTGTCAAATAATGACTTCTTCAAAAACTGTGTGTGAATGAGTACCTAAGTGATCGTATCTCAAATTTTAACTATCTTGAAAAAAGAATAAATGCATCAAAGTACTATGCTGATAATCTAATTATTAAAAATAGAAATTTTTTTCAGTAATATTTATACTTTACCTTAAAAAGCAAAGTTTTAATAGAATTTATTGCTCTTTTTTTGAACTTGAAATAAAGAACAAATTGTCAGATTGTTAGGGCATGTTTAATTATTCATAATTCTTAAATTTCATTATTTTGCTTTTATTTAAATAATATAATTTAATAAATATAAATTAATGTACTATAATATTTATAAATAGAAATTTGTATTTATAATATCTAGATTGATATTAAATAATATAATTTGTATAAACATCTATCTGATTTTATTAATCATAAACAAACTTATGATTAATGAAATCAGATAAAATTTGTTTTGATGGTATCTAAGCCCATTTCATCTAGGTCATCTTCAATGAATTGACCATTATCAGCATTGGGTGCACACATTTTAGTTTAGATATTGACTTCAGATTTGAGTTTTAAAAATATTTTGTTTTCAGATACATGTTATATTCAATGGTTATATAAAAAATTGCTCTAGGGTCTAAACAGTCAATGCTCAAACAAAATTATTAAAAGTGCAAAAAGTGCTAAGTATAAATGGTTGTAAAAGAAAAAATTTTAAAAGCAAGATACAAACAAATTCAAAAGAAGCAAATTTTGCATTACTTTGTTATTTAAATATTTTTTTTTAATTTGAGGATTAATAATAATATTTGAAATATTTTTACATTTTCTGTTAAGAAAATTTCATTCCTTTAATTTAATAGTAGTATTTTTTTCCAAAAACAAAATAATACTGCTGTTCTATTAAAAAACAAGTAAGAAGAGGGTGAGTGTCTCACTGAAAACATTTCTAAAATAAAGTTTTTTTCTGCTTAAACACTGTGGCATTTGTATTATTTTTCTGGAAAAAGCAGAGACATGGATTTAATTGTATGAAGAATACTTTCTATTTAATAATTTACATTAATTTTGCAGTTACAGTAGATTGTCCTTATTCTAGTATTATAGAATCTGGCATCTTTTTAAAAAATCATTAAAAATCAATTGATTAATGATTAAAAGCATTAAAAATCAATAGATATACTAAAATAAAAAATTTTAGCATATCAATTGAATATACAAGTTTATCTTTAAAAATTTTTCACTAGAATCAGAAATCTCAATAAATGATTATCGAAGAGTTTTAATTTTATTGAAATGCCTTTCTTGAAAACAGTTTTTAATCACTAAATATCTTTAATAAAAGAAAAAAAACAAGTCATATAACCTCATCATTCCAAATCATCTTAATTTTTTTTTTGTTTATTGAAACTCTCTTCCCTTATGGTCACTGTGTTTTAGAAGAACTGTTTGAATTAAAATATAAAGTTTATATATTCATTAATTCTAAATTTTCTTTTAGAGTTGTGAATTTTTTTTATTGAATAATTATTTTGCTAGAAAATTTTATTGTTATCTATCATTAATATGTATTTCACCAGCCATGCTTAAAATGAATTATGGAAACATGTTTTTATATGTATTTCATAATTCCTTTTAAGCATGTTATTTAATAATCAAATATAACATATTTATTAATAGAGAGGTCACAAAACTTTTCCTGTTTATCTAATCAATTTTTTATTAAATATAATAGTATTTTCACCAACAGGGCATGAATAGTATGTATTTTTATAATATGGTACTTTTACTATCCTTTTTTCAGTTAGAAACCAGATTTGAGTTGTTGTTGGTCTTGAATGGATATCATTATATAGTAGTCAGCCAATAAATGAGAAGTAACATTAAAAACTATTGCTTATATTTGCTAGGTTGATTAGGTTAATTTGAATTAAGTCACTAACAGATACTTTTGGCAGTGACCATTTTTAGAACTCCAGAGACTGTACAACAGCTATGGTGAGATCAACCAGACGGCTGAAGAATGAGATAAAATAAGCCTGGTCAGGGCTAGACCCTTCCTGAAAAACAATATGTGAGACTAAGAATTGAATCCAGCTCTTCAAAGTAGTAAATAACTGCTTTATCATACAGCAAACTCTAGAAACTTGAACACAGGAAAATAACTTAAAATATTATATCTTTGTTTTTACAATGTGTTTTCTTTAATTTTAACCATATAAAATTCTGGTAAGTGCAAAATACACAATTTCTTCATTTTAAAGAATAAACAATCTCCGAATAAGGTGCTTGTCATATATCAATAATATAAGCATTCCTAATGTATTTACTGATTTTTCTAAAGGTTTAGCAACTATATAACACTATTTAACTTTATAAAACAATGATTATACATTATTCCAGATGTATAAATTTTTAATATATTTTTAATCTGTACATAAATCTAAAAAATGATGGTATTTTGCTGTTCTATTGAAAGATGCTTATTTTTAATTAATGTAACAATTTAAATAAGTAGTTTTGTGTCTATTAGTTTTATTAAAATAATTACCATAATAAAATCTATAATGAATTTTTAATAAACAGAATTGAAAAATCAATATTAACTTCAAGAAAATTAGATTTATCTTTGCAAATAATTTATCAAAATGATTTTTGAGAATTATATAAATTTAAGATATGATGAAAATTTATAAATTTTTAACTGATAAATAAAATCACGATTGTCAAGTTTATTTCATTTTTAGACTTAAATCTAAAAATTATCTGACATATATATACCGGTAGCTTTGAAATTTAAAGTTGAAGGCAAGTAATAGGCTAAATATAATAAACAGTATCATAAATTAGTGTATTATACTACAGATAATTATATTAATATTTTTGGAATACTTTTAACATCAATAAGTAAAATGGCAGTGATTTTCTGGTAATCAAGAACCAATTGGAAATTTTGAATTGGAATTAATGGGAAATGAATTTCTGATTTATGAATTTTCACTTCAGTTTTTAAGGTTTCAATAACCTTCATAAACTGAAGAATACTTTTATATTTAATTATTACTTGTTTTTACATACAAATTACATTTACAATTAAAAACAAATGTCAATTGATCACAGAAATGAATTAACTCTTAATTGATATTTCCTATTCTTAATTAACAATATTTTTACTTAATAATGGTTTTCATGGAATCAGTTAATATCATTAATCAAGAGATTATATTATTTAATATTTGTGCTGTAAAAGCCAACTACAAATTTAAACTGTTTTGAAATTTTTTTGTTTTTAAAACATTATCCAGTGCAGTTGTTAGTCCATTTTTTAAAAGAGATTTATAAGAACACCATACAATCTTAATATTTGACTGTCTTTTCCTCACTAATAATTTTTAAATTAATTAGTAAATTTTTATGAAATTTTGTAATGATATTCTATTTTTAAAGATAATCTCTATAACAAATCAATTAATCATTCTTCAACCATTTAAAAATGGTAGATGTACAAATTTCAAAAGATTCTCTCTAATAACTTTTGAGCTAATATATTGGTTTTTATGAAATTCAATTGGATCAGGCCATTAAATTCAAATTTAAAATAAGATTAATTAACCCTGTAGGTTAATTTATTTAAAAATGATAGACATTCAATCTTCTGTGGTTTTCCTATAATAATTATAGAATTATTTGATAGATTTTTATCATCATTGAAATTCATCCTATTTATCAAATTCAATCACAAAACCCAAAGCACATTCATATGTTAACTTATGTTATTATTATATTAATTAGTGTATTAATAATTAATTTATGTTAACCTGTGAATGTGTTTTCAATTTTTATGGTTTTTATTATATTCAGCATAGAAATTATGCCATTGATTTTTTTTATGGAATTTTTAATTCCTGTATCTTTATTTATCCAAAATAAAGGAATATACTTGGAAAGTAGACAATTAGTTCTTTCCAGAATTACATATCCAATATAATATGTAGTTTCTGCCATAATACCAGTTAATTCATGCTATTGAGGTCCAAGGTGACCTCAATAGATAAATTTTTAAAGTGTTATTCAGTTATTATTATTGTAACATCTAGAACTTGTGAATTGTTTAAAACAAAGAAGGGAAACGGAGTATCACACTGCAATAAACAATGGTGTAATAGAATCGTAGTTCTAAAAACACAGGTATCTTAAAGGACAAATAAAACATGACACATCATCTTTTCTGGGAAAAAGGTGAAAGATAAGGTCAAAATAAAGGTTTCATATGAGACAGAGAACTATTCAGTCGGTGCTAAGATTTCTCTCTGTGCAGTGCTATTCTTTTCCTTCCTGTGCGGTTCTGATCTGTTGTGCCGAGTCAAGGTTCCAACCATTGGCATTAGCCTCAGTGTTGCGTATGTTCAAAAAAGGAATTTCTGCCAAAGAGACTAAAGGCTAATTTTATTTTGACTAAAAACTGTTTAAAGGAAGAAAAGAAAAGGAAATCATTGCTGCAGATTTCCCGTACATCATTGTTATATATATACAGGTATTTATCCTCCAAAAATGATTTGTACCACACATCTCTCTCTCTCTCTCTCTCTCAAATAAAGATCCTTGGGTGATTAAACTGTGGTAGTTGTCCTCACTGTATCAGAAGATTTTGTTCACCCGTTTGGACTTATGTGCAATTGTCACATACGACCGTATTAGGCCTAAACACTTGTACAGTTCATCCTGGCAGATCCGCACTAAACTCCAATATTATCTATTGAGCAAAACATAGCATATTATATAATATAGGTTGTTTTAGATTTGTGAATTTCCAAAATTATGAATTATTTTTCAAATATGAAAAAAAAAATTGACATTAACATTAATTGTAAATTTGTAATAAATATATTTTAAACATTTATAAAAAGGCATTTAAATTGACATATATAGCTATACATTACAATATAATTGATCCAAATAATCCTAACAAGTCAAACTTCCCCTAGTGGTTTATATTTGAAATAACTGCCAAATTAATAATTATTTTTAATTTATGTTACAGTGCCACTATCTGCACTAGGGCTTGCAAACCGGTTTTTTAAAACCGGTTAAATCTGACTTTCATATTGAGTTGTTAAAACCAAAACCGAGCTTCTAAACTGGATTCAAATATTTTTTACTTAGTCCTCAAATATAGTTTTTGTTACGCACATTTTCTTTTGTTTGTCCATTTGTCAACTGCTTTATGTTTTAAACATGTACTTCTTGCCTTGTTTACACTCTTCATTCAGTGCTTGCAGGCAGGGCCAGCGAAAATGAGTGTGCAAGTTGTGCACTGCACAAATACGCTAAACTATAGGGGCACCAAAAAACGATTGGAAAAAATTCACGACAAAAAAAATAATTTTTTTTTAAATAATTAATATTTTACATTACGTTATAGAAACAAATTTTGTTGCTTTGTTAGCAACAAGTGTCCAATCTGGGAAAGCGTTTTCAATCACTGGTTTCTTTAACACAAAAATAAGGTCAAGTCTATCAGAAAAAATGCTTAATATACTTTTTTTTAAAGAATCATTTTCAGAAAAAAGCTGAGCCAATAAATAGTAATTTCCTCAAGCTGTTTTTTATTTATTTATTATTATTATTATATTGGGGTATGTCAATGTGAGCACGAAATAACTCCGGAGCAAAAGTGCTATGTCGGACAAGAGTCAAGACAGTTACTTGAGATGTTTTAGTTGTATATTAACTAACTGTCTGTGTTGCTGAGAAACTTTCTTACTATGTTGCATGTATTGAGTAGTGATGCCTTTTGTAGTGTTATATATGTCTTGGGGTGTAAATCTAATGTTCCGAGGCTTTTGTGTAGTGTGTGGGGAATTACTCCTGTTGAGGATAGAATGATGGGTACTGTTAAAACCTTTTGCATTCCCCAAAGACGCTTAATTTCTTGTGAGAGTTCTGTGTATTTGCTAATTTTTTGGGTGAATGCAT
>AYEL01081528.1:0-24753 GCA_000484575.1 Olivierus martensii | reverse complement strand
CCCTCCGCCACTTTGAGGCAGCATAGTAGGATTCAGGAGGGGTAATTATTATTATTATTATTATTATTATTATAGGGCTTATTATTATTATCTGTTTACTATATGATAGGATAATTAACTATTAAACAAATACTAAGCACACATAAGCAGACCAATATTTTAAACATAATCATTTTAGTCAAAGAAATTGAATACAATTTGTAATTTTGTATAATCTCAAGCTGCTTACTTTTTTTGAAGCATTTTATTTTTTTTTTATTTTTATTTTTACTATAAGATATGCATACTTAAAGCACCACTTAAACTCTTCTAATAACTTTAAAAATAATAGCACTTACTGCGGTTGAGTTACTGCTTCCTCTCTATATATGATTCTCTTGTACACTGCAAACGTTTTCAGACCCTCTGACCATCATCAGGCTAAGCTTTGTAAAAAATCGTTAATCCGAACATTGAAAATAGTTCTTGCACAGATTCAAAGCTAAACATAAACAAAAAACAAAAATGGTTCTAGATCATCGTCTCTAAGCAACCATACTCTAGGCAAACCGACATGTTGTTTAATGATGTATATGGTTCTAGATCATCGTCTCTAAGCAACCATACTCTAGGCAAACCGACACGTTGTTTAATGATGTATTTAATTCTGAACTGATGTAACAGCATTAAAATTATTAAAATTATAATAAACTTAAGACAAGAGTACCACAGAAATTGTGCATTAGTTTATTATAATTTTAATGCTGTTACATCAGTTCAGAATTAATTACATCATTAAACAATGCGTCGGTTTTCCTAGAGTATGGTTGCTTAGAGACGATGTTCTAGAACCATTTTTGTTTTTTGTTTATGTTTAGCTTTGAATCTGTGCAAGAACTATTTTCAACGTTCGGATTAACGATTTTTTACAAAGCTTAGCCTGATGATAGTCAAAGGGACCGAAAACATTTGCAGTACAAGAGAATCGTATATAGAGAGGAAGCAGTAACTCAACCGCAGTAAGTGCCATTATTTTTAAAGTTACTATTAGATATGATAGATTTTGTTTAAAAGATTTAATTACATTTTGTACAACCTACAACAGATAAAATAAATACCTGTGTTATAAGCTTTTAATTATTTTTCTTAAGTCTGAAAAAAAACGGTTTTAAAACTGGTTTTAAGAGTAAACTTCAGTTAAACTTGGTTTTGTGCACCATAATCTGCACCGTAGTATAAATTAAAAATAATTATTAATTTGACAGTTATTTCAAAAATAAACCACTAGGGGAAGTTTGGCTTGTTACAATATAATTGTTTTTGTAGCAGAAACTCTGTCATCTGCTTGGAAATCTGAAAACTTAAAATAGTGGCAGAGAAGTGGAAAAAGCATGTCCTTTGGCTTTATCAGTATATTATATAAATAACTTCTATTCCCAAATTATGAATAATAATAGTTCATCTGTATTAAATTTCATCTGCTTATTTATCAAAAATAATGAAGAATAAAAATTCTTTAACATTAATATGGCATAAATAATTTATAACAACTTGCTTGATTTTAAAGGTCATATTTTCATTTATTTAGATAAATTAATCATTATTTAATCATATGGTATTGATTTTATTGATCTTTATTTAATTTTATAATGGCCAAATTTCCATATTGAGAATGGAACTCTCAGTTCTAACAGTATGTCAATGGGAAATCGAATCTTGGTTTATGAGTTACTTGGTTTCTGAAGCAAGCTCATTACTTTGTTACTTTGTTTTTTTTGGAGTGAGCTTGTTTTTACTTAATGAGCTCATTCGAGGAACAAATTATCTCATAAAAGGTGAAAATTACCTGTATTTTATATTTATAAAATGCAAAATTAATGAAATTTTTACAAAACTGGCTACTTTTAATCATATTTTCCAAATTAATTTCAAAATAAAAACTGAAATATTACATTCAAATAATCAAGGATACTATCAAGCAAATATTAAATAAAAATTGAATATAAAATTTCTATTAAAAAAAAAATCATAATTTCGATTTTGATTTCAGCATTTTTTGAACAATTTACTAATACTATGTTTAATACATATCATCAAGAATGTAACACAAGTGCACATTACCGTCTGTTATTCATCAATTAGCTTAGATTGTGTTACTAAGGTTTCCAAATTTCAGAATTTACAAGTAATCCAACTATCTAAATTGATGAGATTTTTTGAAAATAGCAATATTTTAATTCAGTATAATTATGACTTTGTTAAGTATTTTACAATAAAAATAATTTTTACTATTTTGATTTTGTTAAAAAATTTTTATTTTCAATTCAAATTTTTGAATTTTATGTTTTATTTATTGAAGTATTAAACATCTTTAGATAATATCTATATTTTAGTTTTCAGAGTTTATTTTTAAATTGAATTTAAATAACAAGATATATGCACAATCTTTTTAAGTCTTAGTTATAATTTATTATTGCTAATTTAATTTTGAATTTATATTTTTATTTGACTTTTGGAAGCTTTCAAGACTATTTTATTGTCTTTTTATAAAGTTTCTAAGTTGATAGTATGATTATATTTATGAAAACTGTCGAAACAAATAATTTTTACTATATTTTTGTAAAAAATATAGAAAAAATTAAATCAAATTTAATTAGATTATAAATTGATTATTTGACTATCAATGATATGCTAAGATTGAGAGTAAATTGCTATTATGAACATCAACAGGAGGATTAGCATAAAAGCTTTAAGCATTCCAAAAACTGGTCAGTTCATAACCCTTGTTGGAAGGATTTGAGATTACCTACTGTGAGTTTTTGCTTCTATCAAAAGCACGACATAGAAGTTAAATCATCGCACTATGTAGCCATCCAATCCGTCACCACCATGGTCACCACATAACTGTATCTGGATAATTTATATAAGCCCCTTGAAAACTTAGATAATCTTGAATCTTGTCCCCTTGTTATTGTTTATTGCTTTTGATTCCATTAGGTGACTGATTATAAATAGGGTATTGTGAACTATGAATACTGTTTGTAACATTGGCAAGAGCACAAATATTTAGCTTGGTGGAGCAGCATTTACACTCAAAACAGCTGATACATAATTTAATAAACTATATGAAAACAAGAATCTGTAATTCTAACAATATAATCTAAATCAATGGAATAGTGGTGTTAATTACCAGTTATAATTTTGCCAATATCAGATTTTGCTTTATAAATATATACTGTATTTTTAAAAGTTAAAATTGATATTTTTTCAAAAAGAAAAATTTGTAATCTGGGTTTCCATATTTACTATCAAAATGTTTATATTATTTCTTCGTTTATGACTTTTTTAAACTGACTGAAATATAATTTTTTATAATTATATGTATCAATTAATTATTTTCCCACTTAACAAAACTTCCAAATGAGATTACCTATTTTTCCGTTCAATACATACTTATTTTTCAATCAGAAAAAGATTATGACCTTCATCAATTTTTAATATATGGTTTAAAATATCCCATTTGCTGTCGAAAGTGCATATCAAAATTAATATATATATTTTAAGTTAATTTAATATTGATAATCAGGCAAAATGTTAAGTCGGCATATGAACAGTCGCAGAGTAGAGGCACACGCCTCTAAACTATTTACATTAGTAACGGGGTAATCCTCCTATTTTGAAAACTTTGTCCGTATTTCTTTAAAGATAAAAAAGAAATTAAAAGTTGAGAAATCAATTAATGTGCAAAAAAAATAATCTCATATGCAGTTAAAATGTAATATTATTTACTTACATAGGCTTAACAGAACTTTTTATGTAAGATTTATCGCAACTTTTAAAGTTAAAGGAATATGAATCATTTGCAAAATATTTATTACTTTCCACTTACCAGATGCAAAACGGTGTTGACTACCTCTTTATTGGAAACTTGACCGACTTCCACTAAACCGATTAAAACAGCGAATTTTAAATTGTCATTCAACGGCATTTTAATAACATCTTCCGGCCGTTTTGCTTCTGTCATCACTCCATCTTTTGAAGATTCCATTGCTATCTCCTATGCGGAGATGCCTCCTTTATTACTAAATACAGAACCCTGAATGATTATGTTGAACCAACCACCTAAGAACGAAACTATCCAAAACAACACTTGTCCACAGCCATGTTGGATCGAATTTGGAGATCACATTTACAAATTTCCTATATTATTATTGGTTAAAATTAAATCATATTTTATAATATAAAATACTTAATAATGCTTATTTTATCATAGTGTAACTATATTTACAAATAAATATTTATATTTATTATAATTTACAATTATATACGTGATGCTTAAATTTTTAACTTTAATTGCAAAAGCACGAAATTTTTCAAGATGCCAATAGATGGCGATAATATTCTTTTATCAGCATCAGTCAACTTTAGAAAATCATAAAATAGTAAAATAAAAGGGAGTAACTAAATTAACCCACTAAAGCAAACTTCGAATTATGAATTGTAATAATTATAATTATATTTTTCATTATTTATTATCTAAATTAAATTTGAATTTTTGTTTTTATTTTATTAATTTCGCAACTTGAATACTTGTACGAGAAATCTTCCTTCTCTCACCATAAATTTTGCACATCAATCAAAAATATTCTTAATTATTATAAAATTATATTAAATCTTATTTACAAATACATAAGTTCTTGTTACTACAAAATTTATAATTCTTAGCAACATATCAATATGTCTCACCAGTAGTGCGTTTATACTAGATGGGGCATAACTCCCCAAAATTTATTTTTTTATCTAATTTGAGACTTTAGATCGTTGATTTGAAAACACTGAAGATTCGAAATTTTAGTGACTAGAGGCTTCAAGAGGTATAAACGCGTCATTGAGACTCTCGGATCAAGTTTCGTTTATTTATCCAAGCCTCTAAATTAGCTGAATGTTAGGTATTAATTAGGTTCCTGAAAATGGTGTTACATAAAGATTATTCATTCTATTTATTTATTTCAAAAGAAATAAAGAAAACAAGCGCAATTAGTAAGATATATATAGACGAAAACTGCAATGAAAGATTGCGTGGAGGTAGGTAACCTGAATTTATACCCATTTTAATTTATCGTAAAAGAATAATTTTCTTAAAAATATTTTCCTTAAAAAATCATTTCAGAATGAACTGTCTGAAAAAGAATTTTTTCATTCAATATAAAAGAAGCAATTCCAGAAAGAACTAATCACTTTTTTAAAATATCTGCTGTCCTAGAAAGTAGCGCTAAAGATGAGAAATTAAAATGTGTCGTGAAAGTTATCTTCGATGACATTATTTTTATCAAATTTTATAAAAAAATCTATAAAATACTTCAACTTTAAAGAAACGCGAAGTTGGGCTAATTATAATCAATCTTCCCTATAATCTCCATGGATAATAAGAGAAAACATCAGAAATTTGAACGCTCGAAAAATTGACTAATTCCCTATTGAGTTTCATAAAAATCAATTAAGTAGTTCAAAACATTGTGAAAAACGTCGGAAATTTTGTATTACGTCCGTTACGTTTAATAGCAAACCATTCCTACCAGATTTCAAAAAAATTATTAATGAGGGATCCGCAGACATGATTATCTTATAGAAGATTCTAATTAAACTAGATTAATTCGAATCTTTCATAATTTTATTTAAGGAAAACTAAAGAAAAGAAACTTTGTCATAACGCAATATTTATACAGTATTGTATGTCTATTTATAAATGCATTTAATATTTAATTTTCAAACTGTAATTACAGAATAAAACAATAACTTATTCTTTAGATAAGAATGACAGATTTTAAATAGATATAATTATATTTTTATTCCAGTTTCAAGATTACAGGCCTGTAATAATGATAAAATTTATTGCGATGTTATTTTATTTTAAAGGTTTATAATTATTTAGTAAGAAATTTAATTTTATTTTTATAATTTTTATAAATAAATCTCTGTAACTATCAATATATAAATTACGTGTGACTGTGTACACTTTTGTTTATTTAAAATAATTTAAAATAAAAAGAGTTATTTAAGATTATGATACAGAATATTGTTCAGCATCAACATCGATATTTCTTGTCATTCTTGTTTCCATCTATCTTTCTGTGGGACTTTGGAGAATCTAATTAATCTACTTGTCCTATAATATTAACTGACACAGCATTTTAAATGGATTTTCATGCTGATATTTCATAAATATGTATAGTGCCAATGTTTTTCTCGTGAGATAATTTCGCAATACGGATATTCTGAAAAAATTGCAAAAAAAAAAAAAAAAAGATATGGCTCAGTTTTTGAAACTGTTCAAAAAAGAGCGATTTTATATATCAGAATACGGTGAATATGATTAGTTAATTAGAGCTTTTTCTTCGTCTATCTGTCTCCATTTTTAAAAGTTGGCAAAATGTGTCCACTATCGAATTGATAATTTAGAGAAAGAAAAACGTTCTAACTTCAAGGAACTATAGTTTAAAGCAGGGCTGGGGTGTCGGCAGGAAAACATGCCGACACTGACTCTTCTGATAGTAAACACACACAAATGATTTTTAGAACACATTTTTATTCATTATTTATTACTAAAAAATTATTTATTTACCAAAAAAATAATTATTTATTACATTTTTTAAATTTAAAACTAATAATTTTTTTTGCATATTTTATGCCCCCTTTCTGATCAGGGAGATTACTAAGGAGGCGGGGCCTGTTCCAACCACGGGCTGCATCCACACCCATGGAGGAGACTGGATGGTGAAGGATGGGGATCACTGGGCCAGGCCCAGTACCCCGAAAAAATCTGGAACGTGAACCCGGGTCCTCCTGCGTGGCATGCCGACAGCGTTACCACTTGGCCATCTGGCTGCCTAAACTAATAAATTATGAACAATGAGAAAGTTATTGCCAACACCGACATCTGAAACTGCTGACACCCCAGACCTGGTTTAAAGTTGCAGCATTCAGGTTAAATTAAAATGGGATAATTGTTATTTTTATTTCTGTAAAATAACATTTTATTTTTTTTTATTTTATTTTTTTATTTTTAAAGGACAGGGGCTTAACTCAAAGATATAGCCATAGTTGAAAAGGAAGTGAGAAGAGTCAAGTTATAGCGAAAAGGATCTTGCTGAAGGAGTGAGCAAGGCACTAGGGGAAAATAGGGTGGGAAGCAACCAACTCCATGCGGGTTCATGGCGTCCTGCATCAGTTATTATTAAGACCAATAAAAAACAAAATTATTGCGGTATTTTTCGTGGCAACATTAACCGCGATAATCGAGGTATTCCTGTATAACGGATTTTTATGTATAGCTACAAAAAATTGTTTGTCTAACTTTAGATTTAATTTAAAATTTTGATATATTAATATATTTAATTATTTTTGATATTGTTGAGTTACGTACAATAGAAAATAGTTATGAGTGATGAATTCAGTTCTTTACATTACTTTACAGATATTTCGTTAGAACTTTTTCAAGTATGATCGTGATTGATGTAGTTCGATAAGATTCAGAATTAGCCGATCTTTAGAATAGATTTGATTTATTATAAAGCCAACAACTGGGAATTATTCAGTTGATTGACCTTTATGTTTTTGTGTCTGTAGCAGGTATAAGTCAGTTGACGCAAAATAGGAGAAATTCTTAAATAATTTGACAAAAAAATCATAAATCGTTTTTTAAATAAATTTTCGTTTAATTTTCTTAGAAATGCTTTCATTACAAGAATAAATTTTTTAATTAAAAATATTTTTTAAAAGTTTGGTCAATCTACTGGAATTTATCCATTTAGTAAGAATTAATTATAATTATTTACTATGTACATTTTCAAAGTTTACTTTTTCAAAAAAAACAATAAAAATAAAATATTTTCTCGCCTATTTCGAAAAGATTCGTGTAAATCAAGACTGAACTTTTCTAAAATATAGTTAAAATTTTGTCTTTATAATGAGCATCCTTTGCCATTTCTATTCAGTAGGTCTAATGGGTTCTATAATATATTTTCATAGTTGTTACCTATAGAGGTAACAATTAAGAAAAAATGAATTATTCAATTAAATTTAAATAGTTGCAAATAAGTTTTATAAAAAACGATATATAAAACAGTAAAAATATTCGTACCGCATTTAGTGATATTAATAATGAATAAATTTTTAAAATTCTTGTTAACTTTTGAAATGAAATTAAAAATAAGAGGTCATCAAGGACAATTACAGTTTAATTGTTTTTAAAACGAAAACTAGAAAAAATTATAAATATATTTCTAAATTTTACAATAAATACAATATTTTTTCTTGTTTGGTTTAAACTGCTTTCCATTCTGTGGATAGCGATGGGGCATTTTTCTGTCCACCATAGGCTGTCCAACTCTTTATGAGGTCAGCTATCAAGTGGGCCTATATCCTCCTAAAAATACTGAAGGTGTGGAGGGAATTGAATCTGGCCTCCAGAATGGAATTACAGCACGCTTCCACCGACGTTATTAATTGTTTGTTTCGTAAATAAGAATTGGTTTTCTTATGGTAAATGATACAATAACAATTTAGGTACTGATTTTTATTGCTTTTTGTTGAAATTAAACTATTTCAAAATTCATTTTTATGGATGTATATTTAGGTGATATGGCTTTCTATGCTACTGCATGATTAATTCAGAAAGCTGAGAATTGGAATAGTAATGTTTGAGAAATCGAGACAACCCAATACGCCAATTAACTGAAAAGCAGAAAAACGGAGATCTTTAGCATTTCAGATTATTCAAAAATTATTAGGATATGGTATCTTGGGGAAAAATCTTACCATTTCCATGAGGCCAGTTTAGCTGATGGTTTCTTCTTGTGTGGTTTAAAACTAATTTCCACCCTGTGATATTAAACGGTAAGGCATTCCACGAACCATCACAGATCGCCTGCAATCTCGATGGGGTCAGGCGAAGGATGATATTCAACGATCTGGTTCAAACTCGTTCTAAAAAAATATTTGGAAATATAAGATCTAGGAACTGAACCGAGATCTTCCAAGATGGAAACAGGCTGTGTTTCCATCATTCCATCTTGCTAATCTACGACTAAATAGCTGCGGCACAAATTACAATCAATTCGAAAACGTGTAATTAATCTTTAATTAATTGATCATTTTTTTAAAGATTAATTCAAATTGTTTAGTAAAAGTATTGAATCCTGTTTTTACCATGGAATCAAATCATTAGACCAAGAATTTTTGAGACCAAATCACTTTACAGTATTTATATTATAAAACTTTACAAAGTTGGCAATACTTGAAATAGCTTCCGATACTGTACATTCACGTGTACACTTGATTGTAGAATATTTAATGCCAATATTTTATAATCATTATTGTATAGAATATATGTTTAACTTATCAGATGTATGTATTGCTTAAAAATATTTTAAAATAAATAAATTTATATAATTTTATTTAAATTAAACAATATAAATATAAATAATTCTGATTGGACGAATTGCGCCACTCTGACTCATTGGAAACTCCAAAGAAATGTTTTGGTTATAGTTCCGTCAGAGAAAACATTTCCTTAGATGTTGACATGAATAAAAGATGTATTTAGTATGTTACAACTTACCCCTTTAATAATTTGTTTATGCTTGATTTGGTGAGTTTAATTTTTTCATTTAATTAAAACACTGATCTGAAATAAATTATACGGCAAGAATCTTAGTTTTGAGTGATTACATTGTATTTGTGTTTGTTACGTTATAGCTTTTACTGATACGATTATATGATTAAATAAAAATCACAAGTGAAGATTACTTGATCGTTAGCCAGAGAACAAATATTTGACATGTTGAAGTATTTGTATTCATGCGGCATGTCGTTTAAAAATTATATGTATCAAGTGATACTTGCACTTAAAAATTTTGGCAACTGGTTTTCATATTTCAGATATGCAAAATATTAATAATTTATGAACATTATATGGAATACTGTAATATGGAAAATGCTGTAATTAAAACAAAAGATGAATATGCACTAAATGAGAAAATTTTACTATAAGATAAACGATAAGTAAATAAATGAATAAGAAATAATATGATCCAATAATACAACTTTAACATCTTGCTATGCTTTGTCATTTAACTACTATATCCAGGCAATAAATATATTATTTCAATTCAGTGCTTTCAATCTTAATGTCCATGGTACTGAGAGAGTCTGTCCATACGCATCAGATGAAATTACGAGGGGAAAAGTGACACACACAGACACCACACTAAAGCAAACCTTAAGTACAAGACACTAAAATCACACAGAGTTGGAGTAAAATGGAGACGAGGAATACTAAATACTATTGTCACTCGGGGTGGTGGTTATGAAGTAAGTGAGGTCAGCCTGTTCATTTCCAGGAATTCCTTTATGTCTTTTCTGTCGCTCAATCACATCCATTTTTTGCTCTAGTGTGATCACTAACCTCTTCTTTTTTTCATTTCTTGTTTTATTGTCAAAAGTGTTCTTCCTTTTATCCATTTCGATACAGTACTTTTTAAAAAGGAAAATTCTGTACTATACTGTAGCAAAGCTAAATAATACTATACTGTAGTCAATAGCAAAGTTAAATAATAGTACAATTAACGGCAAAAAGCCCATCTTTGGATGTTTCACCCCTTCAAAGCCAAGTGACTGTTCTTGGACTGCTCCTTCTCTGGTTTTTCTAACCGAAAATTAACAGTAACTTGTTAATTGACATCATAAAAGGAGGCGGATTTTTACTAACTGAAAATTAATGGTAATTTGTTAATTGACATCATAAAAGGAGCTTTGTTAGTAAGACTGGTCTACACTTACAACTCGCACTAATCGAATATTTGCTCGCACTAACTGAAGAACAGTATCAATTTTATAAGTCGCACTAATTGAAATCGCATTATTCGAACTTGCACTAATCGAGGCCTATTTGTATTTCCTATTAACTGTTTTTCATATTTGGAAAGTTATGTAATTCAAGAATAAATCCAATAAATTTTTATTTATATTATGTGCTGATTGCATATTAGATTTTTGCTTTCTTGAGATAAGCAATTCCAGCAAAAAGTAAACAGTTTTAGAGGTCTATAGTGTAGTGTAAGAATATTTTTTATAGCTTTTTAGTTTATTGCAAAGGATTTGCCATGTAACAAATCAGACATAATCTTGCTGATCTAAGTCAAATATGTATGATTATCAAGATATAGGCATTCTTAAACTTAGATAAATTAGTTGATGTTATATAAAAAGTTCTAGTATCCAAAATACAATAGACTTCTGATCAATTGGTATATTTCGGGAAATTAATATTTATAGATAACTGATTCTCTGGATAATCCCAGAATATTCAAAAAATTGGAATTACGGATGATATGAATTTAGTATTAAAAAATAAATAAATTGCATAATACATATACTGAAATGTTTTATTATTTATTGAAAAAAAGATACAAGAAATTATTTGCAGCAAGAAATTAAGTCTCTCCCTGACTTGCATAATACAAGAACATAAATATGTAGTCTTCGACTTATGGTGGGATTTGAAACCAAATCCCACCATAAGTTGAGATTTGTAAGCTGGAATGATTAGAAGTCAAAAATTCCCAAAATTTATGGAGTTCTTACTGCTAATGGTTACTAGGACATTATACATTATCTTAATAAACACGACTAACACAAAAGTACGAGAATCGGATACAAAAAGGACAATATTCATATATCATATATTGGGTCGGGGCTTGAACTCTAGTCAATGCAAATATAATATATTTGCATTGACCAATCACACAATTTTTCAATGACATTGTCATTGTAAGTACGAGTGGTTGTAAGTCAAGGACTATCTGTACTTATATAAATTTGATATTATGTAAAATATTTTCCATAACTTTTTATTACTTTTTTCAAGTATAGAACATAAACATCTATATTTGTAGGTTACAAATGCAAACATGTTAGTTTACATTATTAAAATTTCATATTTCTTAATATTTGTTTTTGTATATTATTTATTGATCTTAAGTCTATTACTGGTACAATATTGTTCCATGCAACATTGTCTTCTCTTTCAGTCAAGGAAATTATTTTGAATGCATTTTCTGTATATGATATTTCTATAAACTATTTTGAACAAATATATAGAATATTACAGGAGATCCCCAATTTACAACAGGGTTGCATTCAAAAATTTTGGTCATAGTTTGAAACCATCATAACTTGGAACATGATTTTCCATAGAAGCAATATTATAAATGGAAGTTATATTCTCCAAACATAGAAGTCAGAATATTCAATATGCTTTTAAGTAGTAGCTTACAATAATGTTGAATACATATTGTTTATTATTTAAAATGAAGAAATTGTGTATTTCATGTCTACCAGAACTTTACATGGGCAAAATTAAATAAAAACACAAGTAAAAACAAAGATGGATTATTTACAGTATTTTCCTTTGTCCAAGTCTTTAGCATCAGCTACATGATAAAGAAGCAGGCATTAACCACCTTGAAGGATCTGGGTTTAATACTTGGTGTTGTATATCATTTTTCAGGAGGTTAGGCTTGGCCAAACTCACTGAACTTCATTCTTCAACCTTCCAATTGAACACACCATATGTATTGGACAGTCTGTAGGGGTTCTAAAGTGGCTACTGCCAAAAGTATCCATTATCAGTTTAATTCAAATTAATATAGCAAAGTTTCTAACAAATATAAACAATTATTTTCTAATGCCATTTTCCAATTATTGGTGACTATTACATAATGGTATCCATTCCACACCCAACTATGAACTGCTCACATCTGTGGTAGAGCTGGCAGGATTTTACAGCAGATGAATTGATGCCTGAGCCTGATTCATCAAAAATTTTTCAGTAACATGGAATCCAAATTCTATGCTTCTATGCATTTAGGATGAGATTAAATGGGTAGAGCCTAGATATCTAAAAATTTGGAGGTATGAGAGACAAAATTAAATATGAATATTTCATGGTGGATATACAGCAATACCTCGCATAGTCCGGTTAATTGATTCCTCTTTCTTCCCAGACTAATTGAAACCGGACTATTCGAGGTTCGTAACCTATGAAAAAAATTATAATTGGTTCCAAGAAATTTTCGATTTGCTCATGTGTATTTTTTAAATTGGTAAATTCTTACATTAATAATTATTTCATACGCATTAAACATTAAAACCTTTTATATTACATTAGTAATTATTTCTTATATGCATTAAACATTAAAATCTTTTATAAAGATTTATAATAGACAGAAAGTGGATCCGAGTCCATAAAGACGAATAGATAAAGAGGGCTCGCCCAGCAGGTGAACGCATTCGCTTTCTCCAAGTCTGCCACTTGGCGTCATTACAAACCCAGAGCGGTGCTCTGCGTAAAGGCGGATTCCCACTTGAACTGGCCGCCACGGGCTGATGAGTCACAAACGCCGATATGCCCAGTATTTGTTCCCATTCAATGATTCAATTAAGCGTTTGCGGTAAACAACTGACGACATTGCATTTGAGAGGCAGGCATTATAAACGTTGTTCAGATAAATTTGGCAACATGGAGCAGCCGCCTGCTTGTCTCAGCTCATCATAGTAGCTATTCAAATCATACTAGATAGTAAGTAGCAAGCACACTTACATTTCATATTTATTCTAAAAAAATAAAGTAAATTAAAAATTTTTTATTAACAATTACAATCCGGACTATAGTGAAACTGGACTATGTGAGGTATTGCTGTACAGCACACCTTCATCCTGATGATAACTCTGCTATCTGGATAATTGGCCACCATTATTGCAAAATCTTCGATGTATATATCTTGTCATAAGTATGGATTTTCATTGTAAGTTGGAGACCACCTGTATATAATTTTTTCATCTAAAGTTGGTTTCTTTGTTTAGACTGATAAGGATATTTCTCAGTTTATGTTGTGAAAACAAAATAAGTAAAATATGATGTTAAATATAATAAATTTTATTTTTTTTAATTTTTATTTTATCATTTTCAAAAACTTACTTGAATAATTAATTAGTTTTTGCATTGAAAAACAACATTTACTTATTAAAAGTATAATGTTCGCTCTCAATGCTAAATAATTGAAAGAAGTCAAATGTGATGATTTAATTCCAGTTGGGAACTGGGATGCTATTTTGATTTCCTACATTAGGATTAATTTCTCCATGTTATAGAAATTTATTTTTTAGATTTTAGCCTTGTTGATAAACTATTACAATGATTATTATTTCATCCTTTGCTGTTTATCTAATTTCATCTTTTGCCCATGTATATTGCAGATTTACATGTCACACTTTCATGGGCAATATAAGTGTGATATGTAAATCTGACATACTTATCAGACAGATTTGTACTTATATAAGGTTAATTTTAATTAATGAGCTGGGCCTGATTCTGGCCCCTCCTGAAAAAATTGAAGATGTGAGACTTTTAATTGAATCCAGATCCTCCAAAACTGTTAACAATTGCTTTATCATATAACTTACATATTTATTCTTTAACATAACTATTTTTTAATGTTAAGTCTTTACACCTTTTAGTACTGACATAGATATACTTTGACTTACAAAAGATTTCTCAGAATGATCTATTTATGTAAGGTGGAAACTATCTATATTTTGATTTTTTTATATATGAAATATATGTCAGTGACAATTATGAATTACTAAATTACAAATGAACTTTTATTTATTGTATATTTTTAACTTATGGACAATTAATTATAAGTCAAACTTTTTAAATTGTATCTTATCTTATTGTATGTGTAGCTGAAGATGGTTTAACTTAATAAACCAAAAATGTTTCTAATTTCTTTAAAATGCTGTAAATGCATTATGAATAGTATCCAAGTGGAAGGAATCAGTTTTATCGAGTCCCTGAGTTTGAATTAACAGAGAGAGTTCTTTTAATTTATCTAGGAAGTCATGGATGTTTATGTCAGCAGGAAGTTGAAGGTTACAAAGTTTAAATTTCCACCTATTGGAGCGGATCTTGATGTCTATTGGCAAAAGTCTACTGATGACAAAGAGATCAGCTGTAGGGGCTGTACGATAAGCCCTAGTGAGGTTAATTGCAACGTTACATTGAATACTGAGAATTTTCCTCCTGTTATGGCGTTTAGTGACGGCGTGTTCCCATATTAGAGCAGCATAGGTAATACTTGGTTCTATAGCGTTATTGTAGATTACTCTCACTGCATTTTTGGGGAGACCCCAGTTTTTGCTTGCAATGCATCTAAGTGCATGGAGGGTGATAATAGCTTTGTGGTGGATGTAATTGATAGTTCTGTCCACTTCATTGATTGGTCAAGATTAACACCTAAGTATTTAGTGTGGTCTTCTGTTGGATTAGGTGATTATTGATCTTAACTGAGAGTCGTTTTTGCAGTGGCCCTTTTCTACCAATCACCAGGGTTGAACATTTATTTAAGTTTATTGGTTGCCGATTGTTGAGGCTCCAGTCTTGAATCTTGGAGACAACTTCATTTGCTAGATTTTGGAGTATATCTCTGTTTTGATGTTTTAGTAGGAGTAGAGTGTTGTCAGCGAAGCCAATGATGGAAGTATCAGTTGGGAGACACAAAGTGTTTAGGAGACTGTTGTATAGAATATTCCAGAGGAGGGATCCAGAACATGACCCTTGTGGGCAGCCTCTGTTGACATTGGTGAAAACACTGAGATGATTAGTTATGACACCAGCAGTTCTATGGTTAAAGTAACTCTGGAGGATGAAGTATAAATTATGTAGACAGTCAGAGGTTTTAAGAGCTTGGAGAATTCTGGGGCATCATGCAGAATCGAAAGCACCCACAAAGTCAATTGAGATGGCTATGGTGTGCTTGTTCTCTTTCTTGGCTTCGTCGATGTAGTTCTGAACTCGGTGGATGGCTTGGATCGTGTTTTTACCTATCTGGAAACCATGCTGATTTTCATTGAAGAAGTTGTTGCTTTCCAGCTTCCAGCAAAGTCTATCAGTTATTAGTTTGTCAAGGACTTTTCCCATTATGGGGAGAAGGCTGATTGGGTGGTAGCTTCCAGGGAGGGAGGGGTTATTGCCAGGCTTAGGAATAAGTTTAATTTCAGCTTTCTTCCAGCAATCCGGGAAGTATCTTAAGTTAAGGCAGCAATTGAAAAGGGTGACCAGAGCAATTGGAATGGCTTTGAATGCATGGACAACCATGTCGCCTGAAATTTTGTCCAAGCCAGGGGATTTCCTTATGTTGATAGAGTTAACTGCCCTTAGTACTTTGGAAAAGGTGAATACTCTGTCGTTGGTTGTTGCTGGAGGAGTCAGGGTGAAATTTCTTGCTTCAGCTTGTTCAGAGGAGTCAGTGTTTGGATCGTCAGGTGGGAAGTTATGTTGGAGAATAGTCATGATAGTGTCAGACATGTTAATGGTGGACTACCATTAGGAAGCTGTACCGAGGAGGGTAGACTTGCTTTTTTCTTTTTCTTAATGGCAATTTTGTAGGGTTCTGACCATGGATTAACTTTTGAAGCACAGAACTGTTTCCATGCATTGCTTCTAGAGATGGTAATGGCAGTTTTATATTTCCGCTGCAATTCTTTATAGATGTTTCTGTAGTATTCTTCTGAAGGGGTCATTCTCCCTTCGGAATTTTCTCTGCTAAGATCTGATGGTAGCATTCGGGTTAAAACTAAAATGGGATAATTGCTATTTTTATTAGTAAGTAACATTGATGACCGATCATAAATATGAACTCTGACCACAGCAGACTTTTGTATGTACTGTACTGCATTGATTTCAAATGCACTGTGAGACGGCATAGGGGTATAGTCCGTTTCACGAGTCATGGCCGGGGTAATTACATGTGCAGTAGCAAAGACGAGTCTATGTAATGACTACGGGGATAGAGTATCTACAATGACGTCAGTGGAGTGCCTGGGCAAGCTACGTAATTATTCGTTTTTGTAAAAGAAAAGAGTTAAAATCATCTTTAAAACTTTGTAGCCATTCAGAAACGCATTATTTTAGAAATATACAGGTAAAATTAAAGTATTGTATGAGCTGAAAGTGTACCTGAGGTCAACAGCAGAAACTTTGTAGCCATTCAGAAACGCATTATTTTAGAAATATACAGGTAAAATTAAAGTACTGTACTGTACGAGCTGAAAATGTACCTGAAGTCGACCGCGGAAACCTGTTTAAAAACTCCAGAGCCCCATTCCCTTACTGCGCATATCCCAGCCATGACTCGTGAAATGGACTGTAACTTGGCTTTAATCATTGCCAAACTCCAGTGGGGACATGCCTGCCATCCCTAAATCCACATAACAATTAAGGTTAGAGAGAAGTTTCTTGTCAGTCCCTTATGCAGTCTTGTTAAGCAACCAGAAAATAGCCATGATAGAAAATATTTACCAATACAAACAACTAATCCCGAAGGATCAGAAAGATAACTCAGAACAAATCATAATTCAACCTAACTAGGGGATTATTTAATCCAAATATTTCTAACTAGTCAAATTATACCCCTAGTAACTTATGTTTGAATTAAACTGGCTAGTTAGGAATATTTGGGTGAAATAATCCCCTAGTTAGGTTGAATTATGATTTGTTATCTGACTTGAGCCAAGTTTGTCGCTTGAGCGAATTTGTCATGAAGGCCTGTGGCTAAGTTTAGCCCATTCAAGAGTGCTGATATCGGCATAAATCCGATAATTCATAAGTTACATTATATAATCCCGAAATTGAAAATCCGCTGACATCTTGGTACTGAAATAAATATAATGAAATGTTGCTTTATAGTAAGAATTAAATTAGACATTAGTGCTAAAAAGAGTTGTATCATGCTTTTTCTACCTGTATATTTTAATGTATGTAATGTATATTGTATCATTGATAAATACTTTTAGATGTTATAAAATAATGCCATTGGATGGATTTCATCATCCAATAGATGCTATAAATAGAACAAATATGCAAAATATGTAATAGTCAGTAATATGTTCTGGGATTGGTATATTTACAATAGCTAACTTTTTGCAACTGAGGCCACATAGGAAAAATGTAATTGCTCCTAATGCTGTATTTATCTTCTCAAACCCCGAGACACTATTAAGTTCTGGTTGCAAAGCCTTCAACTAGAGTAAGAGTTTTTAAAAAAATGTATATATTGCATAAATGTAATTTTACTATCTGTATATACTCGTGTATAAGCCGAGGTTTTTTCTCAAAAAAAAAAAAAATTTCTTGAAGTGGTGGGTTGGCTTATACACGGATCAAAAAAATCAATTTTTTTGGCTGGAGAAATTGAAGTAATAAGCAAAACTATAACTGATTGAACATATTTCCTGAAGACCAGGAAGGAAATTTTGCAATAATTCATTTAATACAATACCAAGTTAAATTTTATCTTACCTCGATGCGATCGAGTGCGTTGCGCCGCCGACTCCAACCTGTGTCTATATACTGTAATCAGATAGGCGACACCGTGCTGCCCGATATGACGTGACGCAAAAACTTGACAATCAATCAAGAATCTTACCTAGGATTCATTTTTGAGTGAAAAAAATATATTTATTTTTCATTATTATTAATTAAGAATGCTTCAATTCATTCACTAGTAATCGATAAATACTTATTATACCCATTGATGATTAAATAGATTGAAAAGTAACTAAAATAATGTTTAAAATAACGAAAAAATAATTATTATTATTATTTAAAATCTGTACTGAAAATAACTAGTCTATCAAAAAAGTTCATCGTAAGCAAAATCAAAACTTCAAAATCGCACGATTAACATCTAGAAATCCGTTGCACACGTCATCCTAATGGTGTATGACATCATCGTTAGGGTGATCCCACAGATTAGTTGAGACAGATAGGACACTCTCATAGACTCTACTATATACAAGAAACGAACAAAGCGCCTCTATGGAGAGTACTTGAAATGAACTCAACTATTAATAAAAATGATGTTTTAATCTATTGAAACTTTTAATTAATTCAACTATTAATAAAAATGATGTTTTAATGTATTGAAAGTTTTAATTATAAAAGTTTTTTAAAAAAATGATGTTTTAATCTATTGAAAGTTTTAATTATAAAAGTTTTTTTGCAATAAAACTGCCATAAGATTTGTAGAAACAATAATAACTGACCTTCCACTATCTACAACAAAAATGAAATGAGTAACGCCCATGGAAATGCCAGGTACTGCCAATAGTTGCAGCACCTTCGAATAAGCGAAGTGTCCCATCTGTATCAACTAATCTGTGGGGTGATCCACTCATTTTAAAATACAATCAAAGATTTGTATATGAACCATAGATTTTAACACTCAACTCAACTATAGGGAAAACGAAACTTCAAATGGTCTCTTGGGAGCCACGTGACTTGGACATATTCTAATGGAATTTTTACTGTGATAATATGAACTTCTTTTAGAAAAGAAGTTATTCAATAACAACAATAATAAAAAATATATTTTTATGTAAATTATAAAAATTTATTACTATTCATTAACTTGTTATTTTCTGAAGCTACATCATCCTAATGATAATGTCATTCTCTGACATCAATCTCCGCTTCGGAGTAAAATTTTACTTTACCTGTTGCAATTGAGCGTGTTGCGCTGCTGAATCCAACCTGTGTTTATATAAGTGCATCAGATAGGCAACGCCGTGCTGCCTGATGTGCCGCAACGCAGAAATTCTCGACAATAATCCAAGAACCTTATGCAGGCGCGCTGCGTTGGATCACTTTAGCTGAATTGAAGAGTGTGATCTCAAAATGCATTCAGTCCATTTTGGTCATTTTTTTATTTGATGCAAATACATATTCCTATTAACATCATCTATCTTATTAAAGGCCGGTTTGTTCCCAAAACCATGCCAATCGATGTGTACGGGACACTTGAATCCTGCTTTGCTTTTTGAAAACTTGCTCAGTCTAGAGAACAGTAATGATGAAAACTCACTTAGTCCTTTGTGCATGAGCAGAGCGTTTTCCTAATCCTGCCAGCAGAGTGGTAAAAAAACAAACTGCTATTACTGTTGGCAATAAATTTGCTGTGGGAATATTTGTCATGTTTATTAAAGGTAAAATTGTTATATTGGTTATTAATTTTCATATTAGAAGCACTTGAAATGAAATTGTTAAGTTTCTGGGGACTATTTTATCTATTGTTAAAAAGAAAGGTTACTTTTCTGAATTTTAGTAGTTCCTAATTTGGAATGATTAAATACATATTCTGGGGCCTTTCCCATGAGTATAATGTATTCATGGGGAAGGCCCAAAACTTCCCATGAAGTAATTAATGTTTGAAGTTCCCCATGAGTGCATTGTACTTATGGGGAAGTTAAAACATTTATTTTTCATTACAGTCGATTCTTGTTATTTGCAGTAGTTACATTTTGTAAATTCTTTGTGAATACTGAACCATTGTGCCTATGGGAAATATAGATCTAAGTTTGCCGCTCAGCCATAATCCACAAATAAGTGCGAAAGTGCCACGAAAATCGAATTTGTGGTTACAAATAAATTTTCGGGAATAGTCGAAAATGTGAATAGGGAATCCGTGATTACCGAGAATCGACTATATTTTAATACTTAAATCAAAATAAATTTAGTTTTTCCTCTAATGAAGAATGAGTGTAATTGAAAACACGTTCAGTCCTTGGACTTAGCGAGTTTCCATTAACACCATTATATTTAGTCATCGTGTATTTAAAAACTAATGATGACTGATTTCAACATTCTACTGAGAAGTACATGTATATGAATTAGAAACAGATATCTGATAGTAGATAATCATTCACATATAAAATATTTTCTCCATTCATATTTTGCTTCTTCTGAAAATTAACAAAAATGGACTGAACGTGTTTTGGGATCACACTCTTCAATTATTGTCAAGAATTTCTGCATCGCAGCACATCAGATAGCGCAGCGTCGCCTATCTGATGCACTTATACAAATGCAGGTTGGAGTTGGCAGCGTGACGCACTTGATCACTTCAGGTAAAGTAGAATTTTACCTTTTAAATTGATATATTAGTGTCTATATTATAATAATTTATTTTATATGTATATATTTAAAGTTTCAATAAAATATTTATTTTGGCAAATGGTATTAATATATCGGAAACTAAAAATCAAAGATCATGTAATTTATTGTTTTCAAAATTTTATTGAATTTTAAGTGCTGAAGTCTGGGGGTAGGCTTATACACAAGTTACGTATTTTTACTGATTTTCAAACTCCGAAGTAGGGGGTCGGCTTATATACGAATCGGCTTATTTTCGAGTATATACGATATATATATATATATGTTGTATATCTGATATTCTATATTTTGTCATCAGTTTTCATCTATATCATTGCATATTTAATTTTATAAATCAGTAAGATATATATATATATACAATTTGTTAATTAACCAAAAATTTTTCTTTGAGATATTTAACAGCAATGAATGACAGTTTTGGGAAATTCCTAGCATTAACTGGAAATCATATCAAATACTCATTATAATAATTTAAATTCTCTTAACTTAAACTTAAATCATCATTATAATAACTTAAATCTAAATTAAATACTTTAAACTTTTATATGTACATATTTTATTTTGAATATTTATTAATACACACAAAAAACAAAGCTCTAATTTATCCTGTTTAGAGCTTTGTTTTTTTTGTGTGCATTTTGTGAGTGTAACAGGATGGTTTTAAAGTTCTTATTTATTAATACTTTTATTTTTAATAAAATTTTAATTGTTTTGAAATTTAATCCTAGGAATGAAAATCTAAAATATTAATTGAATTTTTAGGTTTAAGTTAGATTAAAATATAATAAAATTTAATTTTTTAAAATTATAGCACTTGCTTTTTGATGGGTCCTGTAAATCAATTAAAGAAAATGTTTGCTCCAACACGGTTTTTACCAACAATTGCATCCTTGGTATGTTGTTGAATAATTTTATTTATAATATTTCATATATTTATTCTAAACAGTTTCAAGAAATCACTTTATTGACAAATTTGAGATGTATTTAGGTAAAAAAAATTAAATTAAATGTAAACAAAAATAAACATAAAAAAAATAAAACAATTATCAAAATATGACAATGCGAGCATTATATAAAACCAAGCAGTAAGAAATCCCAGGTCTTGACAACAAAGACAAGACATACTAAGGAGACAAGGGAATGAGAAACTGTTAAATGACCAACCAGCTATGGAGCTACCTACAGTATGGAACTATGCAGTAGAGCCGTGGTGGCGAACCTACAGCATGCAGAATAATTTTGCTGGCACGTGGCATGTATATAGAACATTAAGCTAAAATTTTCCAACTTTTTGCGGTGCAGAAAATTTGCGTCGTGACCGTATACTTCTGAGTCACTTTTATTCTACTTGCAGTTGTGCTTATGCCGTTGTGGTGTTAGGTTGATTAAAAAGAATTATTAGACTTCAAAATCTTTAGCAACAACAACAACAATAAGGAGTGGATATTTGTGAAGCAGTTATAAATGCGTGGTGTTAGGTTGATTAAAAAGAATTATTAGACTTCAAAATCTTTAGCAACAACAACAATAAGGAGTGGATATTTGTGAAGCAGTTATAAATGCATTGTCCAAAAGAAAACATAGATCCCTTCAATGTTGTATCGGTAACTACTGATGGTGTACCAGTATGACTGGCAAAGAAGCCAGTTTTGTCAATTTGTTTATAAAATATATTGGACATTCACTTTTGGGTTATCACTGCATTATACATCAGCAAGTTTTATGCTCAAAGACTGGTTTCAAAACTTTGGAAAATATTATGAGCACGGCAACAAAAATAGTAAATTTTATATCTACAAATGCATTGTATAAAAGAAAATTCAATGTTCTGTTGAGTGAGATAAACTCAGTGTATAATAGTTTACTTATGTAAAATAATGTCCGATGGCTAAGTTGAGATAAAGTGATCCAGCGATTTGTTGATTGCTTGGATGAAGTTAGACTTTTTCTGCATAACGAGAATAAAACTGAACAATGCCAAGAATTAATAAACGTTGAATGGACCTCAAATTAATATTTTTGGCAGACTTATGCCTATATTCGAATGAATTAAATGTTAAATTGCAAGAAATAAGACATCTTGCAATTTAATACTTTGAATATTTATTAATACTTTTATTTTTAATAAAATTTTCATTTAAATGATTTTTAATTTAATTCAGGCATTTGAAACAAAATTGCAAATATTTTATCAAGATATTGCTTCTAAAAGCTTCTATTTTCCAAATTTGAAAAAAATTCTTCACAGATTTGATTTTCGATGAAAAACTGGACGGAACTAAACTAACTACCGAATTTTCAGAAGTTATTAACTCTATAATCAGCAAGTTTTCATCAAGATTCACCCAGTTGCAGAAATTACAAAATTTATCATGTACCCTGATCAGGGCCAGATTTACTTATAGGTCGATTAGGCCGTGTCTAGAGTTCCGCGATTCTTAGGGCCCCAAAACTATCAATCAGTTTTCAACTTTTATAAACTTTAATAAAAACCCATTTTTTCTTATTAAAAGTACTGGATATCTAAACTTTTAATAAGAAAAAATGGGTTTTTATTAAAGTGCTAGATAGATGTAAAATTTTAAAGGTTCCTTATAAGTTATAAGGAGCCTTTAAAATTAAACAAAATTTTAAAGGTTCCTTATAAGTTATAAGGAGCCTTTAAAATTAGACTTTAAAGGTTCCTTATAAGTTATAAGGAGCCTTTAAAATTAGACATAGTTGATTTGAATTTTTAGGGGCCCCAAAGCCTTGCTCATTCTAGGGCCCCCAAAAATGCAAATCCGGCTCTGACCCTCATACAATGGTGCAAATAACCTGAATTTAGAAACATTTGACTGGTTAAAGTTGGATGAACTTGAAATGCAATTATCAGATTTTTCAGTCGAGTTACATAAGGAAGCAAACATTTGCAGATTTACAAAACAATTTGGAAATAATTGAACGCGAGCAATTGTTCAATATATTTAACAAGCATGCAAAAGTGGAAATCGTTATAACTTGGAATGCTTACCGCAAAGATTCCATTGTTTGAAAAACTAAAAATAGCTGTTTTGACAATTTTTTCTTCTGCATATGCTTGCGAGTCTTTGTTTTCTGAAATGAACTTCATTAAAAATAGTTTCAGGAACAGATTGATGGATGAATCTAGTTCAGCATACGTGTTGCTGAAAGTCTCCAAATATGAACCAGATATAAAGTGTTAGTTATCAAATATTCAACAACAAAAATCTCATTAATAAATGATTGGAATAATTTTTTATTTTGTTTGTTTCTATTTCAAACATGATTATCATATCTTCATTATTATGACAATAGTACAGGCAGGCCTTGATTAGTGCAAATAATTGGTTCCACTAATTTCTCGCACTATTCGAAGTATTAACTATATGTAAAATATAGTAATTGGTTCTTGCTTTGTGAGATTCCGGCCATTAGCTAACCTCACGATGAATAACCACAATACTAACTTAACACTAACTGTTTAAGAAATATTTATTTTCATATTTTACATCGTTGTTCAACACTAACTGTTTAAGAAATATTTATTTTCATATTTTACATCGTTGTTCATCATTTAAATTAATAACTTACCAGGAATTGCGTCTCAAACCATCATCAAACCAACCGCCAAATCGAAACTGGAAGTTGAGCCCCGCCTGGCCGCCAATTCTGGGTCGAGAATTGAATTGGATAGTCCGATT
>AYEL01081527.1:0-38059 GCA_000484575.1 Olivierus martensii | reverse complement strand
ATTTTTTCTTGGTGTTGGGATTTTTTTTTCCGTCAGTGTATATCATACATATAAAAAATATAAATATATTGTATTTAGATTTTTGATTGTTAATGTAATTAAAAAATATAGAAAATAAAAGAATACAAAATACAGTATATCACTTAATTTCTCAAACCTTATTGAAATCTGAGGAAAAATTCTTCCTGACATCTGTTTATGCAACATGTCGCAGAGCATTATTATTATTTTTATTGAAATTATAATTCTCTTTCATTAGAACTCCTTTATTGAGATTACTTTCGTATTGGCACTCTTTTGCTACCATTGATGTTTTCAGAAATATTTTGGAATAAACGAAATGACATTTGAACAAATAATTTCAAAGTAATATTGTTCAAGACAATTCTAAGATTTATTCGTTTTATTCCCGAAAAAATGGAAGATATTACGAAAAATTTCAATGACGTCTCTGAGACACCAAACACAGTTTAAGTAACAAGTAAGTTAAAAATATTTCTCCGAAATTGGACACCTTCAATTTAATTTTGCTGCTTTCATATTTGAGAATAATACGAAACAGGTTATTTGTGGAATTATATTACTAATTCCTGTAATATTTACTTATTTATGAAATTTTGATATTGAGATAGAAACCTTTGTTATAAAAAAAAAAGATTTAAAAATGATAAAATCAAATTTTCGGATTTATGAATATATCTTATTAATATATCCGTTGATTAGTAAATGAAAGAAAAGATGATTATAAAAAAAAAAGATTTAAAAATGATAAAATCAAATTTTCGGATTTATGAATATATTTTATTAATATATCTGTTGATTACTAAATGAAAGAAAAGAGGTTTTTACAATATACCGAATGAGTGGTGATGAAAAGTCATAACTTTAGGAATCTATATAAAAAAAAAGTCTGTGTGAACGAATAAAGCCATATAAACATTAATCCATTTCTGAAGATTTTGGAGCTGTAATTGGGTTAGTTGTAAGAGAAGATTACGTAGAAGAAAAGTTGTATTTAATAGTATTTGACTACCTAGATCTACAGATCGAAACATTTTAAGATAATTTTTGAATATAGATGAAATTGTTATTCTTGAATGAAAAGAAGGAAACACCATAGGCTAATAATTCTTAACTATTTCCAAGTCACGGAACATTTTTGACTGTAAAGAAACTTTTCAGAATACTATATCAGTGATGCGCAACTTGTGATTAAATTTCTAACTCCCATTACATATTATTTGCTCAGATCCTTTGACGTAAATCATTCTAAACCATCTGATGAAGAAAAATTGTTGAGACCGCGAAAATTTTGAGAAATTCTCATGATGGTTAGCAAATTTTAATTGGAAGAATTAAAAAAAAAATATAATCTAAAAATATATGAAAATCACATAAAAAATTTTCAACTCATTATTGTGTGTCTGACCACACTTGTGTTGTTTAAACATCACATTAAAAAATAAATTTTTTATTAAATTAATATAGGGTAAATCTGGGAGAGATGGTGCGGCGGGAAATACGGCGCAGCTAAGTATATTCACATTCTGGAGCCAAGATGATATTGTGATAATGATTATGGCATATAATAACTGCCATTCATTTGTTTGAACAGAGCAGACACTGATGTGCTTTGTCTAAGATAATTAAAAATCATGATCAAAAACTTTTATCATTCAAAATAGCTTTCATGGAACCATATGGAAAAAAGTAACGTCAAAAATTATTTAAGCAAAATGAAAAAAGTTGGAGAAAACATCTCACTCAGCTGTGTTGGATGACATGGTTTTTTTTCCAACTTTTTAAAAATTGTTTATTTTGTTGCATTTTTTCATTTTGATTAACTAATTTTTGAAATTCCTTTTTGCATATAACCTTATGCAAAAAGAAGCATGTAAGCTATTTTGAATGATAAAAGTGTTTGATTATGAATATTAAATATTATATCGGTAAACAAAAAAGGTGTGCCATCACTCCTGGATTTACCCTATTATAATTATTTTTCTTAATATGCAGTTTTTTCAGAAATCTTATATCAAAGCATATGTATTGAAATATTGATTTGTATTTGATCGTCGACTTTTATTATTACTATCCTTATATGCTTATAATAATATTAACAAGAGATAATGGGTCGTGTAAAATTTTAGTGTGTATCTGGGGATGATAGCAAGACGAAAATGATTGCGCACTACTGCACTATATCTCTAAGATCATAAAACAAACAAAAAATATGCATGAATATGTATTTTACAAAAATTATATATAACATATTAAATAGCAGTAAAAAATGTATTTTCTTAAGAACTGTAAATAATTATTTCTTTTAGAAAAATGGAACATTTTAAAATCAAGTTTTATGCGATGTCTGAACTAATTGTCGTTTGCAGATTTGAGCAATTTCAGGTTTAATGTATGATAAAGCTATCTTCTTTATTTCTTCATCAATATTCCTAAGTAGACCGAATGGCCGAGCAGTAAAGCTGTTGGTTACCACTCTAGAGCATTGGTGGCAGTTGATATGTTATGCCCCCCACGAAAGATTTCCAAAAACTTAATTTAAAAATATCATTTTTAATTTTTCTTAATCTTGTTGGCCAGCCTGTGATGGGCTCTACAAGTGGCCGCCGCCAGATACAGTATATCCCATGAGGATATGGCGGCGTAACCTAATTAACCTAACCTAACCTGAACTAATTGTCGTTTGTAAATTTGAGCAATTTCAGGTTTAATGTATGATAAAGCTATCTTCTTCATTTCTTCATCAATATTCCTAAGTAGACCGAATGGCCGAGCAGTAAAGCTGTTGGTTACCACTCTAGAGCAGTGGTGGCCAATTCCGCGCCCGCAGTTGATATGTTATGCCCCCCTCGAAAGATTTCCAAAAACTTAATTTAAAAATATCATTTTTAATTTTTCTTTAATCTTATGAAAATAATTTTAAAATAAGTAGTAATAATTTTATTTCCATCTTTTTATTAATTTGAGTTTACTCCAAATCTATTAAAATACCATTTTTTACTGAACCAGAATTGTAATTTACAAAATTATAAAAAATAAATAATAAATAAAAAAATATAATCTAAATGTTTCTAACATGTCCAAACTATTGTAATTTACAAAATTATAAAAAATAAATAATAACTAAAAAATATAATCTAAATGTTTCTAACATGTTCAAACTTAGCACAAAAACCTTTGATCTACCGACAGCAGTTGGCACGCTCTGAGGCTGTGCATTGGTGCTGAAATGTGTACATACGAAGACGACGCAACGGTATATAGTTGTTTCCAATAATTCACAAATTTATTTAAGTTATTTTTGGATAAAAATACTTATTTATAATGACAAAAAAGAATTCTACTTAACATGTCTGAAGTAGGATCAAGTAAACAGCCACGTTTTTAACGTATACAGAAGTGAGGTGGCTTAGCAAAGGCAAAGTATTACAACGTTTTCTTAATTTGATTGTTGAAATAAAAGCAATTTTTGAACAAAAAGGAATTTTTATTGTATTATGTTGTTAATTTAAAAAAAGGATAAAGAAAGTACAGATAAAGAGGATTTGGGCCCCCTATAATTCTGGGATTCTGTGTTGCAGGGTCAGGCATTGCAGTTCCACCATTGATAGTTATTTCCAGAACTGTTGCTTGCATTAAATAACGAATGTTTACTTTCTGGGAGAACTATTGAGTTATGCAAAAAAAAAATGCATTTCATATAGCAAAGAAATATTCTTGCAATATATTAATTTGTTTAATGTCTTTCTGGCTTATTTCATCTATCAAGTAAAATAATTTCATATCATAAATATGAGACTAAACCAATGTTCAAAAGAATTAGAAAAATTTTTTTTTTTGATATCTTTCTAAAGGAATTGAATACACATCAAAAGTAAGTATATGATAGTTAAGAATTCCAAACTTCAGTGCATTTATTAATTTCATTAACAAAACAATATTTAAAGCAAAGAAAAAATTTATTGGATATATGATTATAAAATGGATATAATATGTTATCTTTAATTTCAGTATACTACTATTACTTATAAGATGAAATACAGATAAACAGGGTACATGATGTCAAACAGATTACAGGTATCAAATTCACAATTTATTAGTAAAAGCAAGTTAGTATAAATTTAATAAATTATTTCTATATTTATCTGGAAGAAATCTTTAAAATTCAATTTTAAAGGGGCCATTTAAGAACAACATTCATTCAAAAGTGTAAAAATGCCTGCAGGAATGAAAAGACACTTGTGGGTCTTTTGTAGATAGCTATAGTCTCCTCAGGAGTACCATTGTTCAATTGTCAGGGGAAAAACAAGAATTTTACTTTTATGTAAATCTTAATCTCAATTTCTGTTTATTGACAAATTAACTTGAAAAAAAAATATCGTATAAATAAAAACTGATATTTTATTTTAATAATTCATATCAAATTATAACTTTAGATCGTTTAATTAAAGATAATAGCAGTTTCAAGTATATATACATTTTTTTTTTTTTTTTTTTATTGCTACTCTTCCACGTACTTTTTTTTTTTTTTTTTTAATATGAAGTTTAATATTTTATATTATTACAACGTGTCAAAACAAAAATAAAAAAATTAAGTTTATTTTATAGATAATTATACAGATAAATATAATAAATAGAGAGATTTAACTTCAAAACAAAGGAATCTAAATTTATTATACATAATGTCACATAATAGTACAGAAAATGTTAAAAGTTTTTCGTGTACAATACAAAGATGGACTTCATATTTGACTGAATACAGACAATGGATGAAGCACAGAAATTTTCTATCGTTAAAAGTTCCCCATTCACTTTGAATTGTATATAATAATTATACGCATAATTTCTAATTAATTCTATTAACAAAAACTAATTATAAAAATAAAAACTTACTAATTAATTAAAACTTTAAAAAATTAAAAATTTTTAAATAAATAATATAAAATTACTTAAAATGATAAAACATTAAAATTACACAATATACTGATTATGAAATAAACCAAAATCGTAATATTTATGTATTTATTTCTAAGACTGACTTTCATACAACTTACCTTCCGCCATTTTGATCAATGTAAAATCGATGCCAGGTGGCGCTTTTCCTTAAATTTACTTAAGCGGAAAAATCTGTCTGTAATATAAACTGCATCAGGCCATTTTTAAATGGGTTTTTATTGATGTATAAGTATTCGAATATTTCAGATAATTAAGGAAAACAGAGAAGTAAATAAACAAAATTTGTAATCATCTTACAAATAAAAGATATTTTCGAATGATATCGATTTGTTTTACTTTTTTTTTAATAAAATAAATAGATAACATTCTGTATATTATACTGTTTCTGTATATATATTTTCTGAGTTTTCTTTAATTATTTTTTTATGTAATTTGCATGTACAAGGAAATATATAATTTTATAACTGGTAAATCCACATATAAATCATTTATCTTTTTTTTTTGTTGTTGTTGTTGTTAATGCTAGTTATCTTACAAGTTTGTTCGATACTTTAAAATTGTATTTATTTAAAAATTAATTAACCTTGGAAATTTTTTGAATTGGAAAAGTTCAAATTAGAATTTTATTTATTAATGTTGTTTTATTATAAATAAACAATTCTAAATTCCAAAGATATTTATGCATTAAGAAAATCAATTTGCTTGCAAGTTTAAACAACGATTTAATAAATCGATATTTATTGTGATATTTTACGTAATCAATCAATAAACCGGAACTATATTAATTACCAAATACAAACATTTTTATAAACTAGAATACCCCGAAAATTTTTATTATATAGCTTATAAATATTATCATAATTATTTAAGGCACTATTTAAATTTGTAATTATTATTATTATTCTTATTTTATTTTACTGATATACGTGAATAATACATTTTGTTTAAAATAGCATAATACGCATTAAGTAAATATAAAATATGAATAGTTATTATTATATGATACGATATCGAAAATCTTGCATAAAATTATGTTATGCAATAATATCTAACAAATGTTTATAAACCGTACTATATAAATGTAGACTAGATACGCATTTTCACTAATTTTAAAATTAACATGTAATGAAATATTATTTTGTATATGATATTTCATTAAACAATTTTAAATATAAAAAATTCTAGTCGATTTTTAAAATGTTAATGTCATAAAGATATATAAAATTTATATACACTTGATTATGCGAATTTTTACTAACACATGTTTTAAATTGAGAAATCGCTTGATAATATTGTTTTATTAAAACAATGTCGTGACTGGATATAATAACAACCTATATAACATAAAGACCTTGGCGTTTTTGTGTAAATAAGCTGTGTAAATTATAGTTGTTAACATCAATCTAATAATAATATTTAAAACAGTACTAAATCTTTTAAATTCAGTTTAAAATTCATTAACAATATGAAACTATAATTTCATAATTATTAGAACACTTTTTTATGGAAGATTTCATTTCAGATTTACTTGTAAAAATATTATATTTATAATTAGATCTGCATTTAAGTAAATGAAACTAACTATCGTTAGAATTTTAATTCATATATAATATCATCTGGTATTATATTATTTTTATATGAATACACAGTACATCTATGGGAATAGCTAAAATTTACATAATTAGAAAACTAGACAGCATTTATATATCTATATAGCTTTTCATTTAAATTTTAATTGAATAATAATTAATTTAGAAGTTTTATTATTTTATTTGTCAATATATTATATATTTCTATATGATACATTAAATAATTTCTTTTAAGATGTTTGGGAACTTCACTCATGGACAGTGGCGGATTTTGCCTTAAGCTATACGAGCAATATTCGTCAATGAATGTATGGTCGGAACGCAAGCGGTGAGAAGTTAAAGATAGAATCATATGTAAGGAACGAACTCAAGAATGAGACAAGATACTTCAGAAAACATTTTAATAAAATGAATGTAATTGATGTACATGCTCAAAGAGATTGCTCAAAAGTGCTTCCACCGGCATCACACCTAATGCAGGCTTCACACCTGCCTGAGAGGGACTGACGCACATTTGCGAAAACACGAAATATAGTTTAACCTGAAAATTTTTATAAAGCTTCTGCTTTCATTAAATCACATTCCCGATTTCAAGCATTCCTATTTTAGATTCTAATTTTTATTATAAATTTCATTTGATTAGTTACTCTTGAATCATTAAAGTTCGAAATCTAGTTTCATTCAATAAAATTTATATAAGCTTATATACTGTATATTACTTATAAAGTATTAATAAAACATTTTTTCAAAATGTTTTGCAAATCTACATTGTTATTATTCAAATCTTACCGTTTATGAGTATGATTGTCATCCATAATTAACTATAGTTACTCTATTGACATCACAAGCAACACTCATGGAAAATTAATCAAATTTTGAAAATCAAGCTGTAAACGATGGTGAAGTATCTAATGGATTAAGAAATGTTTCCATCTAACTGAGTTCAACTTTATTTTTCTCTGCACTATAATGTATGTAATGCTGCAATACTGTATAATATTTAATATATATTTAAAAAATATTGAAAATAGCAGATAAATATTAAAATAGTAAATAAATAAATATACAATTGCATTAAATAATTATTTTATATAAGTAACAAATATGTTAAAATCTTATAAAACATTCACAATTGACATGCTAAATATCTGCAATTATGAAATATCTATCAAATTTAATATCTTGCATCAAATTTGATATTGCTGCAATTTTGTAACAAAACTACTCCAGCTTCCAGTTGTTTAAAATTATTTTAAAAGTTCAAAAAGAAAACACATATGAGAAAGAAAAATGTTGAAGTTTTATAATCTGTACGACTTTTATCGGTAAAAGGCACACAATCATAGCCGAAGTTTCGGTTTCTTGATTTATGGTACTTCGGATTACGTACAATCGGTTTCGAAAAGGTATTCATATGGCGAAAGATGACTGGCTTCCTTACAATATTTAAAAACCAATCAGATTAATCAGTTCAAACGTGAATTCGAATTTGGACGATTCCATTAATTTTTTCTATGCAGCAGAATTAAGTAGGCTTAATGACAGGTGTTTAATTATTTTATCCGAAAACTAATTTTGAGCATTTATAAATCCATCAAAACATAAACTGACGCCTCCAGAAAATTATGGCGCGCCAACGTGGTAAATTTAAAACTGATAAAACCGAAATATTAATTGCCGGATTTTTGATTTTCAACCTGTATTATCCGGTTTTTTTTTTATTCACACCTTATTTTATTTACAATACTTGCCGCTATCAGAAAATATCAAACATTTCGTTTGATGTCTAATATTTCACATAAAAAATAGTTTTTTTTTCCGATTTCATATAATAAACAAAAAATTGTGAAAGAAATAAAATTCGAAAGAATTCGTATCATCGTTTGGATCACAATAAAAATCGTAACAAATCCTAAAAATTTCGATGAAAAATTAAGCGAGATTTCGAAATTTTTTACATTTTTTGTTTTTTTTTTTTTTAATTCTTTTCGCTTATTAATTAGGCCTAGCATTAATAGCACTCATCGGGTTAATTATCCAAAATTAGGAACTACTAAAATTCAGAAAAATAAAAAACTCTCCCGAAATTAAAATTTTTAATGTTATCATTTTATTTTAAGAGATTCTAACATGAAAATTAATAACAAATATAATAATTTTACCTTTAATAAATACGACAAAATTTCCCATAACAACAAAATTTATTACCAACAGTAATAGAATTTTTTTTCACGCATCCAACTGGGCGCGTGAAAACGTTCTGAACATGCGCATTAGGATTGAGCGAATTTTCATCGTCATCGGCAAGGATTTGGTAAAATGGATACGAATCTTCTATGGCCTAAGTTGGTTCGTGTAAATATACACACGGTGTGCGCCGCGCGAACTTGGCCCGGCCCACTGCCGTGCTCCTTGACATTGATGTGACAATTTGAACAATTTTATTTTTCATCGAAAATAGCAACCCCGTGGCCTAATTAGCAAATATTAGGTTTCAATATAACATATTGATTAGAACCCACTCCAGAGAGATGTGATTAGGATCAATTAATTTATAACTACCCTGTACAAACCTGTATCCAAAATATTGTGATAGTGCTCAATGTAAAAAGTAATTGAGTGTGTGGACGTTTTCGGTAATTGTAATCTTACGTAACTTCTTTTATTATATCGTACCATTTATACGTTCCGCGAATATTGAAAAACGATACATATATTTTAAAATATTTTTTCTTAATACAATATTTAATTACATAAACTTTGACAAACACGGTGCCCCCTCAAGCGCAGGCCCGATTAGGTGCAATCGGTGCAATCGGCTTAAATCCGGCACTGCTTAAGGGGGACCGAGGAGTGAGAGATTTTTGGGCCCTATAAATATAAATATTTTTTTTTTAGAAAATCAATTCTTCATTTTAGAAAAATACATACAAGTATGCAACAAAATCGAATTTTGTACATTGTTTACCTAACCAGCAAGTGCGAGTCGTATTCACGGTATTCATAGTCTGTTATAAAATTATTAGGTTAACTGTACTTGTAATCTTCGATTCAGAAACATTGTGTAATGTATTAATCTTGTTAAAAATCGTATCAAAAAATTAAATATTCATTACTATCATAAAATAATGAGCTCCTGGATTGCAGGGCCCCAGACGGCCGCCTTCACCGTCTATTCGCCACTTTTCTTGTACATAACCATTATGACCATCTTTATCTTCGTCTGGACGGGAACAGATAAGCATTGTCAATATCATATAGGAATTATAGACATCAGTGGGTCCCCTTCTCTCTGTTGAACACACTCTCACTACCAGATCTATCTAAACATTATTTTGGATCATTTCCTATTTGTGATCTGTATCTCATCACGTATCGCATGCTTCTCTTTTTATAGATTTTTTATGCCGCTTCACACATGGCGGCACCTATATCCAAATGGCACCGGACTCTTTCAGCATAATAACGTCCTACGTTGATCTGAACTCTAAAATCTGGTTGAACATTCTACAGGATTTTGGGAATCCTGAAGTAGGGCCTGAAATCGATGAACTATTGGAAAACAGTGTTAACAGTGCCGTAGCTACTGCTCTAAGCGCCTATGGCTCAAGATATTAAAGGTGCCTTTGTAGGGAATAATAAAAGGTAAATCAGCAAAATTTTTTGTACTTTGTTCTTTATTAATTATTTATTTAACATGTGTGAAGGAGAAATCGGGCTATAACATATAAATTATGAAAATTGTCAGATACAGATTCAGCAAATATTATTTTACACACACAAAATTTTACAAAGCAAGCTATTACAGAAGCTTCATCTTTCGTATTTTGATTTCTGCAAAATTATTTATTACTTCTTGAAAATCGGTTTCTAAAAAGAAATCATTTTCAATTGATAGTATTACTAAATTGGTCAATCGATTTTCGGTCATTGTTGACCTTAAATAATTTTTAATTTACTGAAACTTCGTTTTCCAGTAGCAACAGTAAGGGGTCACGTGAGCATGATACGTATTGCCATGGTTAAATACGGATACGATTCATACCAATCCCATTTTAAAATTCCTTCTAAAATTTCCCTGTGGTATAATGATATTAAATCTAGGAATATCACTTGTGCCTGCGATTTAAAGCATTTTAATTCATTGAAAAATTGAAATTTGACCAATTCTTTATATTGAGAACAAAGATCACTTGCAATTTTCTTTATATTGTCAATTGAAAATGTTGCAATATTTTTTCCGATTAAAAAATCAAACCGGCCTGCTTCATTGTGTAAACCGCAGAACCGCTCATTCAGTTGGAAAATAATTATATCATTCATTTCGGAAAATAGATGTTTAATTTCATCTTCATGAAAAAAAGAGGTACATTCGCCTATTTCTCCAGGCAAAGGTGTTCTTCTGGGATACATAGGACTATATCCTTCAATTCTGATTTTCTTAAAGAGGATTACAAATCCATTTATCAATTCAGCTGATCGACAGATATCTTGTTTTTTTTCATCCAATTGATTGTTTACCAAATTAAACTTTGTTAAAATCATCTCCCACATATTAAAAGTAAATATAAAATTGTATGTTTGAATATAATTTGTTAATTATAATAGCGGTATCAATGCCATCTCCAAAAGATAAATCATCGGATATAGCTTTTAATAAGTCCAATGCTTTAGTAATTTGAAGCTTTATTGCCGTTACTGTTTTTGATTTTGAGTACCATCTTGTATCGCTATGCCCTTTCAATGATATCTTTAAATAGTTTGTCATTTTTTCCCAACGATATGTTGAACTAGAAAAAAATTAAATAACTTTTGAATGACTCCGAAAAATAACACCATCTCCACATTAGTACTTGCTGCGTGCACACCAATCAAGTTTAATGAATGCATAAGTATTTATTCACGCATTATCATAATAAAAAATTTTTGCAATTTTTGTTGTCACATTAAAAATGAATAAACTTTGTTATAACTTTTTTAATATATAAATATCTGTAACAGTTATAGGATAACGTGAGGTGGATGATGGTAGTGAACTCTTGGATTAGGCGCCTATGGCCGTCACCACCTTCGCCATACCCTCTCTACGGCACTGAGTGTTAAAATAAAATGCAATGGAATTACTTTGAATGTATTTATACAATTGTATAATCAACCAGATTGATGCTTGTAGACTTACCAGATTGAATTTTGGCTTTCCACTAGATGATATAAATTTGAATCCAATGTCACTTTTTGAAGTCAGCCGGATAGCTGCGTGATAAAGCAGTCACTTGGAAGATCCGGATTCTATTTCAAGTCCTACATCTCTAGTTTTTTTAGAGGGTTTCGACCCATTGAATCTCATCTTTTAATATTACGACTGATTTCATCATGAATGATGGCAGCCTGCGATAAGCAGTAAAAGTGGCCGACGTCAATGTAGCTCTTAACTGATTTTGTGGCTTATTTCAAATTAATCTAACTCACCTTTGAAAAATTGATACGGGAGTTCGGGCTTGGTTCATAGATTCTTGTCGTCTACAGTACTGTTAATTTCTCTATAGGGATGATTAGCCTATAGGAGAGGCCTCTGCAACTAATACAGTAATAGGAGTAGTCTTTGGAAGATCTAAAGTTGTTCTTAGTGCTCTGTAATATACAGCTCAAGGTTAGGTTAGTTAGAATAAGCCGCCATATCCTCATGGGATATTCTATATCTGGCAGCGGCCACTTATAGAACCCATCATAGCAGTGGCGTAGCGAGGGGGCAAGGGGGTCTATCATGCCCCGGGCGCCATTCGTAGAGGGGCACCAAATTCTATTACGAGTATATTCTATATATTATATTACTATATGTTTTTCGGGGGGCGCCGAAAAGGTATCGTGCCCCGGGCGCCAGTTATGCTCGCTACGCCACTGCATCACAGGCTGGCCAACACCATGATGGGCCAACCGGATGGTTGAAGGATGGGGTTCAACGAGCCGAGCTCGGACCCCTCCTGAAAACTGGAGGTGTGGGACCCGGATTTCAGGTGCGTGATAACGCTTTGGCTTTATCACGCGGCCATCCGGGCCGACTAATATACAGCTCAAGCGTCTGATTGAAGATATGGGAATTGTGGAGTAAGTGTGCCCCTACTCAATTATTGGACGGATGGTTGTGTTGATTTTCCCTAGAAGTTGTCAGCTTTGATATCACAACGTCGGGAGGCGAAAAATTTAAAACTAGACGTTTGTTTTGTTAGCCTTGTTGCAGATGAAGTTTATATGATCAATCCAGGTAAAGGTGGCGGTCAGATGATACTTAGAATGCAGACGGTCGAGTATAATCATCCTTGAGTGCAATACAGAAATTTTCCAATAATAAAGCTTTTAAAAGTACTGTAATAATAAAAATATTCTTGCTGTAATATAGAGATGACCATGGAAGTGGTTCTTTAAGTAGATTATTTATCAATAAAATATGAACGTTAAAACTCTTAAGTTTCAATCAGTGACAAGAGGTGGCCGGATGGCCGAGTGGTAACGAGTTGGCGTGCCACGCAGGAGGACCCGAGTTTGTGTCCCGGGTCCACCATCTCCTGAAAAGTTTTTTCAGGGGTCTGAGCCCGGCCCGGAGATCCCTGTCCTTCACCATCCGGTCCCCCTCCACGGGTGTGGGTGCAGCCTGTGCTTGAAATTGGCCTCATCCCTTAATAATCTCCCTGATTTGGAAAGGAGCAAAAAATGCGAGAAAAAAATCGATGACAAGATAATGCAGATTCTTAATAGATCTAATAAATATAAGATAAATAAAGGTCTTATGTTCCTATTCTATTAAAAATCTGCTTCGTCTTGTCACCGATTGAAACTGGAGGGTTTCAGGGTTCACATTTTAGTAATAAATTTTTAATGAAATGTTCTGAAATTAAATTTTTAATAATTTATTTAGAATCATAGAAAAATAAATCACAATAATTTCTGTTGTCTCTCTCGGTTTAATGGTTATTTATCAATTTTTCATAAATTTTTGTTTTTAAATAGATAATTACCAAAAGAGGGCGTTGGGTAGTTAATGCTGTTAGATTTGTGAGTTGTGAGTTTTTAAGAAAATTTAAATTGTATAGTATTTAAGTAATTATATAGTAAATTATATAAATATATTTATTTAAATCGTATGGAAGTCTTTGGAAATATAGAATATTAAGATAAAGGTAAATTTTGCTTCATTAAATAAGTCTATTATTTTTTTTGAACTTTCAAATTTTTTAAAGATAATGCACTAATTCACTTACTACTAGTCTGAATGAAGTTATTTCTTCCAAAAACACTAAATAGACTAAGTAAAGGGTATATGGAATAAATTATTCGAGTACTAGTAGTAGGTTATTGAAAAAGAAAAAAATTTGCCAATCAGAATTATGCGTCATTTAGCCAAATTGAAGCATGAAATACAATTTTCAGGAGTCCTATTACTGTATATCGTATTCTTTAATGTTTCGCTATCAAACTGCATAATTTACGTTTTTAAAGAATATAATGAAGTTTGATTATTAGTAAAGCAATTACAGTTACCTGATTTATTTGCCCATAAATAAATGGCGCATGCTATTAAATTTTAGTCAAATTTCCTGCAGTTTGGACGGGCAAAATTGCATATTGAGCTTTTATTGATTCCATTAGATGAAAAGGATTGTAGATTACCTGCTAGTGAAAGGCATGTTGCATTGCAGTTTTTAATAAATATATATACATACATTTCCCAAACCACAATATAGTTTCTCTATGTGTGTCTGGAGGACATATGTATACTGTATATTCTTAAAAAACGCCTGTTGTATAGTGTGATGCTGAGCAATATAATGTGACCCACATTCCACCAACAGGTAATCTACCATTTAGTCGGATTATAGATGTTTATTGGGATATATTATCAATTAAATTTTCATATATTATAAGATTTATACTGCTGCCATCTATATATAATATACCACCTAAATATATATATAATAATCTATAAATATCATCACCTATATAATCATATTTTTTATTATATATATAAAATAATAATATACAAAATAAAGACTGCTCAAGTAGTAATAAAGCCCAAATATTCAACCAACTAGCACATTTGTATGCAATGTTTTGGTAGGATTCTATTTTGACTGCCTTACATTTTTGTCAGTCTGACTCTAATGTAACACATCTATAAATAATAAGTTGTGTTATAGTGCACCTTAATGCCTGTCAATAAAGTAGATGTTAATGCATATTTAACATTGACTTTAATATGTGCACATAGCATCACAACATGTGGCAGTCAAATCCTACTGAATAAAATCAATATTTTTAGTTCACAGTGATTTATATTATATAATAATGTATACATATAATAATAATTTTGATCTATTCAGCTCTTGTCACATATTATTTATGAGCATTAGAACTATGAATGCTATTTGAAGTTCTAATAATTATGAATGCTAACTGATGAGGGCTGAAAATGTTATATGTAATGTATAAAATTGTGTACTAATAAAAAGTTGATTATTCTGTTTAAAGAATTAGTGAAGATTAAATTATACATATTAAAAAAAATCAGAGATTTTTAGAAAGTTATATAATTTCTTTCATATTTATTAGCAGTCATATCCTTCAATAAAATTAAAACTGGAAATTATGCAAATTTTTTCTTTCATCTAATTTATTTTTCTAAGAAGATAAATTATGATTAATGGAAAGGATTAAATGGTAAGATTCTAGTTGAGCCATAGCACGCGGATATATGATAAGTGACCGTCGACTCAAAATTATATTCTTAGTTTTTGATTATATGACAGATTCTAATAAAAACATCTTGATAGCCCAGATAGTTTTGAAGTGAATCTTTAATACAACGGAATTGTCGATTCATATTTTATACATCAGTCGGTGGGCGGCGAATCTTCATTTCTCTAATGTATAGATCTGCATGCTATGGCTCAACTAGAATCCTACTGATTAAATGATTAAATTGTTAAATTTTTTTTAATAAACTTATGAAAGAAAAATAAAAAGTTTAATATGAAAGCTGTAAGTTTCAAATTTCTACATCTCTCTCAAAATCTATTCCAAACTTTTCTATAGTTTGGAATAGATTTTGAAAGAGATGTAGAAATTTGAAACTTGATTAAAGGATTAAAAGACTTAATAAATTTATTATTATTTTCTTTAAAAATCTAATCTGATTATGATAATTTAATTGTAAGGAATTTAACAAATTTATAATTCCATGTTGCAAGTATACTTTTAATTACTTTTAATAAAGTTCAAAAACTACTGCTGTAATGTATCAACTAGGAGAATAAATATAGCTCAACAGCAGGGAACATTCAATCTTAAATAAAAAAGAGAAATTACTCTATAAATACTGCAAAAGCACTTTCAGATTTATTATAAAAAAAAAGATCTCTACTGAAAAAAATATATAATTTAAGATATATTTATGAATTTATTATTGAAAAGCAAAGTTTTTCTAGGGTATAAAGAGAGCGGGCTATTGTTTATGGGAGTTTATACGGCAAGTGAGATCACTATACAAAGTCCACCACAGATCTTCAGTTTAAAATTAACTAATAATCTATCTGTGGAATTTATATATTAGTTTGGAGTTATTCATTCAAAAATAAATATAGTAAATGCATTTGCCAAGGTGTATTATATTTTAAATATGATGGCTTAAAAATATTGGAACATGAATATTTTTTAAATATTTATAAAGTAGGCCTACATATTCAATTTTAGAATTTCAGTTAAATTTATGATTATAATTACAAAGTATTGCAGGTTTTATTATTTTAATTATTCATAAAGTGATTCAGAATAATAATAATTTATAAAGTAAATATGAATAACAATAATAAAGTATGATATTTCAAATATTATACTTTTTAATATTTACTAATTTGTCATATAACTCTATATATGGCATAAGTTAGTAAATACAGTTTTGATTTTATTTGCAAATGATTTTAATCAAAAATAATTATCTTATTTTGAATTTGATTTCTAATTTATCATCTACATCAGTTAAAATATATTAACTGATCTAGATATTATATCTGATTGAATTTCTGTATTTTAAAAACGGCTGGAACAGAGTGGTTAGAAGGAGGGCTGGGTGTCGGCAGTTTTAGGAGGTGTTGGTGTCAGTATCAGCAATAACTTTCTCATTGCTCATAATTTATTAGTTTTAAATCTAAAAAATGTATTAAATAATTATTTTCTTTTTTGGTGAATAAATAATTTTTTCAGTAATAAATATTGAATAAAAATGTGTTCTAAAAAATCATTTGTGCATGTTTACTGTCCGAGGTGTCGGCAAAAAAAAAAAAATGTAGATGTTGGTGTCAACACATTTTCCTGCTGACACCCCAGCCCTGATAAAAAGTGAACTTATGTAAATATGAATCTATTCATTGATTTCTTAGCAAATTCGTATTTCAAACCTCATATAAAAATAATAATTTATTTAATAACAACATAACTTGATGTCAAGTAAAAACTACTTTTTGTAATATACTTTAACTAAACATTAAAAAACAAAAGTACTTTTGTTTTTAATGTTTTTTAGGTCAGTTACAATCAACAATTCAAAATAAAAATTAATAATACAACAGTATATGTATTTGCGGAATATTAAACATTAAATAAATAAATTGAAATTAAAAATATTTTCAAGTAAATCAAGGATTACAACCAACTAGTTACTATGACTGTGTTATCATTGACAATTCTGCTGTTTGTCATTACAGTTGACCTGCATTCAATTCCCAATGTCTGATATATAGAAAATGTCTAATTCTTATAGTTTTGTATTCTTATGTTTGTTAAGATAATATATAATATCTTATTAACATTAGTAGTGAGAAATTTATAAATTTGGGAATTTCCAACTTTCCATGGCAAAGTTCAAAATTTTTGAAACTTAACTCCATTGTAAGCAAAGAACTATTTGTATTAAATGAAGTAATGTAAATAAATGTTCATTAACAATTTTTGTTTATATAAGAAATTTTTAAGCATTTTTAAATTACATATAAAAAATATCTAATGCTAGTAGAACTAAGAATATCTAGAATGCTAGTAGTAAAACTAAGAATATCTAATGCTTGGTTTCATATTTTCTATATTTCATTTTTCTATAAATACACTTCTTTATTTTGTTTAAAGATGTATCTTATTATTATTTCAGTCGGTTTTCAAGCTATTTCTTTGATTAATTGTATATTATCCCTGTTATACTTTGTTTTTAATATACTTATCTTCCATCTTTTAATTTTGAGTTATTGAATAAATTGTACAATTTGTTTTCTTTAATTTAGAACTTTGATATATTTTATAACTTAAAATATTCTTTTCTCTAATTGTATAAATTACTATGTTTTTTCAAAGCATTACTATAATACAAAGTTATTAAGAAGTCCATGAAACATTTTAAACATCACTACTAAAAAACTATGTAACAGATATTATATTTTATTACACTAAAATAAAGGTAAACTATCCAATTTCTTTTATATACTATATATCACAAATGTCAATATGTTTACCAGTGGTGGATTTAGCACTTGAGAGGCCCCAGGTGCAATTCAATTTTGAGGCCCCTCTAAATATTTTCACCATCCCTACACACTACATTGTGCATTCTACACGCACTTTTTATACTCTGGTAGACACTATACTGGTGGTCCAAAAAAAGTTGAGACATACGGAAATAACATTGAAAATTAACCAATATAAAATTACAACTGCCTGGCTGTATTTAAAAGGTTGCTGATGTTCAGATTGTATTAATTATGAAAATTAAAACTTATTGGTACAAGAATTATTAAATTTCAATAGGTAAAAGTTTTAAAAACAAAAAAATCAGTAATCCATGGATATAAAAAAAAATTTATTTTTAAATTTACTACTGATTTGTATTTCTAAAATCTAGTAATCTACAAATAATAAAAATTTATTTGTAAATTATTATAATAGATTTCACTATTGTTTGGTAAATAATGGAGGACATTTTGAACATTTGTTATAATTAATTCCATTCCAAGTATTCAATTTCATCTTTTGGGTTTTCTGGGAATGCACAGATTGATAATAGTCCAGTCATCAAAGACAAATATTCATCAAAAGCTCTCTCAAAAAAATTATACCTATTTCATGTTAGGATGAAAAATTCGTTCCTTGATCTGTGGTATGGTACCCATGTATTTATACATAGTCTAATTAATATTACTGTTGGGGAACTTGCAGATTGACTACATAAATGTTATTCTAATATTATTAAGTTATTGCATATACTTGATAACAAAACAAATGTACTATACTTCTACACTAATTAAAACACAAAACATGAAATTAAATTACACTGTTATTTTCTGTCAAACAGTACAGGAATCCCTTGATTAGTGTGGTTAATAAATCCTCGCAATATACTGCATATATCAAAACTGCACTAATCAAACTAAAAAATCCAATGGGAGTAATAATAATAAATTCTGGAAAATATCAAAATTATAAACATGTATTTTTTTTTCCTCTCTCAAAACATATCTATATTGCATTAATGTACTTTAAATCATTCAGGAATATGTCTATGTTTAAAAATTTATAGTAAGAATTAAAATTTATTTTAACAAAATAAAAATTATTTTTTTACAAAATTACATAAATTTTGTAAAAAATAATTTCATGTCCATAGACTCGAATACTGGAGAGGAACTGAAGGCAATGCTGGCTATGTAATAGTTATAGGAGGAATAACTATATAATAGTTATCCCTCCTATAATACGACTTCCTACAACATGGTTATGCTCCAACACGATTTGAAAATTGCGGAAACCACACAGTACTTACTTAACACATTTAAAAAATTACATTTACTCTTCTACAACACAAAACATTTTCATTGTTGGATGGATTTGCCATGTGGAAATGCTTTGGCTCCGGAGGACCCGGGTTCGAGTCTTGGGTCGCACCCCTTGAAAATGTTTATCATGGAGTCCGGGCCCAGCCCATCCATTCCCATTCTCCACAATCCAGCTGACCCCTTTGCAGGGGTGGGCAGCCTGTGGAAGGGCTTGTTTTGCCCTGCCACAGAGTATTCTTCCAGAATGGAGTATAGCGTCATCTGTTGACAAAAAAAAAATTTTCATTATATTTCTGTAAATGCATACTAGGGACACACAATGCACACACAAAATGCAATCATTGAGAAATACACTTTAATCAATACCAATCAGGAGACCAACCAGTTTCAAACTACGCAAATCAACCAAGTCAAACTAACTCAACAGATGGTGGCACCATAGCTTTAATTCAAAAATAATCGTTGAAAAATTTAATATAGACTTTGTCTGCCAGGGGAAGTTTGGCTTTGTTGATTTGCTTAGTTTGAAATTGAGAAATACTTTGCTAAAATTAGTCATAAATGCAATTTCGCTAGTTGGCTGTGAAAGGGACGATATGCAGTCTATTTTCAATTTTGATTTGAAATTGAGTTAATTGGCAACCATTGAGTATTTTGTGTTCCAAACATTCGGTTCTTGGATAAAAAATAAGTTTTTATTTTTCGATAGAGGAATGTGAAAGAAAACTTTTTAATTCATAAATTTTTTTAGGTATGTGTTAAGGAACTATTGCTTTCTACCAGGTTATAGTGGTTTAGATTACAAATGTTGTAAAGAGAGCAGACGATACACCAACTTTAAATGCATATAAAGTTCAGAAAGTGAAGTTGATATTGTTAAAAAAAAAAAAAACTACCTTGTTTTAGCGAAAGTGGTAAGGAAGCTATAATTATCATATGAATGTTTTAATATAGAATATAGGCTGTATACTTTTTTTTTCCTTTTGTTTTATATATATTGTTTTTAAGGACTTATATATATATTTTTTCTTTCTTTGTTTCGTGTTATTAATATTCTCAAAAAACATTAAGTTTCTTATGTGGAACTTAGAGAAAGTTATTTGTTTTGGAACATAGCTCTCTTTTTTGTATTGGCTGTGATTTTCACATAACACTGTTTTTTTTCAGGAACCTATCTACTGTGTTGTAGCAGAGATACCTGTATTGTAATGGCTATTATTAGGTAGTTGCCATTCATGCTAAATTTATTAATAAATAAAAATTACAAATCAATTAAAATAAATAACAATTAGATGACGAAAGTCGTAATATTAACAGAATTAAAAAATAAATTTATTGCAGTGCTCTAATCATATAGACTACAATCCCCGAGATTTAGCTGCCAACGCTTCAGAGGGTTTGCAAAAAAATCGCACTTGTTGAGGCGCACTAATCAAATTTGGCACCACATATATTAAGGGATAGTCTCAATTTTTTTTGTGCAGTAATCAAAACTGCATTATTCAAACCCACACTAATCAAGGGATTCTTGTATCAGTATGTATACTAAGACACTTTATTCTGTTAAGTTTTATTCCTCAAACATGTTTGTATTGGTTCTTGAATGCGTTTGTGAATGCACATTCATTTATTCATGTAGTAGTTTGTGATCTGTACACCCATTGTATGCAGAACAGTCAGTGCATATGGTTCAAAATATGACTGCTAGGTCATATTTCGAACCATATGTTCATGCACTGACTGTCCCACAAAACATGTCATAGCTAGCTTATTTATTTGTCAGTTTAATTTAGGGAAACTGCCAAAATTATTAATTATTTTTATTATGAAAAAATAATAATTAAATAAAATAATTTTTTTTATTTTGGACCTCTAGGCACGTGCCTCGTGTGTCTTTGCAGAAATCCGCTACTGGTGTTCACCTTTGCTGATGCAACTGATATCTAGCTGATAATCTGTTTCATTGATGTATATATGAACATGTCAGGGTCAATCAGTGTCATAGTTGCAGTGATATACTGTAGTTGTGAAGTTCCATGAGATTAGTGGAGAGTGAGATCACAAAGATAGTGTTCTTCATGAACCCCCAGATGAAAAGATTGAATGGTGTTAAATATAGTGACTGGCTGGCTACTACATTAACACGTCATCATACGTTGTGCATCCTATTCAATATTGTGGCATGTTTTAATTGCGGTACCTTCATAATTCAGTGTGGTAATAAGCCAAACAACTGTCTTGTTAATATAAATTGCTATCTTCATAAAGTTGTGTCATCAGCTAGTACTCCTATATGTTCATGTTGGAGAATTATCCCTATGATGGTGGGCTCTGCCAAAAAAAACACAGCAAACCAACCACATGTGGGCAGTTTCCTCAAACAAACTTGTAGAGTTTGTCATTCTTTTGTCATAAAACTTGCCAGCATCAGTTGGGTAGTTTGTGATGAATATTTAAAATGTTTTACTGACTTTTTAATAACTGTATAATTTTTCATTTTATTGGAATAACTATATTACACTTTGTTTAATTAATAATTTAATTAATAGAATAATTTTTAAGTCTGAATTTTTTTAATAAAATAAAATATTAATTGTCATAATAATTCAGTTAATATTTTATTGATTAATCTCAATATTGATAATTTTTATTTATACAGGTATAATTTGTTTTGCTTATGGCTTCATTGCAAGGACTACCACCATTACCTAAAAGTTTAAGTGGCTTGTTAAATTTCAGTAGTGCACAGTGGAAAGAACTAGAAAGATTATATACTATGCGTACAATGATCCAACAGGATCTAACACGTAACATGGTAGAAAGATCAACCTTACAACATGGTTCTTCTGAAGATGATGAACGGGCTGATACTTATGGAAGTGGAAGAGGAAGTCCTGCAATTGATGGACGAGGAGTCAGCAGAGCAAGTAGATTAGATGCTCAATTGGCTCTGTTAAGAAAAGAAATGGTAAATTTTTTTAAATATTTAAATTTTATGAATTAACATGCACTTCAGAGTAATAAATGTTTTGACAGGGATGTCTGTTACATATCATATTCAAAGTAATTATTTCTTCCCTAGTGTTTTTTATAGAAGTTCTCTCCATTTACTATCTATCTATGTCTTATTAAACATTTTTGCATCCTTTTTCACTTATGATAGTTTTATTTAAATTTAAAAAATTCATCACTAATCTGGATCAGTAGGTCAGACCTGGAATTTGCATCTTTTTCATTTTATGTAAACATCTTTTCTTAACTCAAGTTCTTATATTGCAGTTTATATGCATTTTTAACATATTGTGTTCTGTGATTCTATTTTATAGCATTGTTTAGTAATTCCTACATAATTCTGGATATTATTGCCCACTGTACTGAAAAGCATCTTATATATCCATGTTCTCTCTCTCTCTCTCTCTCTTATGGAAGTTTTTCCAGAATAATCTGCAATGCATGGACATTGATATTATATATATATCTTTTATTTTTTCATGATATGTACTTTAATTTAATTCAATCATACTTAGTTTCAATTTTTTTATTGTCCAATCTCCAGATTATATATGAAACAATGAATTGGTAGCCTGAAAGCACTATTTTTGTATGTTAATAATGGTTATTGTAAACTGATTATATTTGTTTTAAGAAGACAAAGTTTATATGTATAGGGTGGCCATAATTAGAGATATTTAGAGTCCAATAGCCAAAAATTTGTTGAGGAAAACTCAACAAAATTTGGTGTGAATTCTATCTAGACCAGCAATGAACAGATCCTAGTCCTCCGTTGATTTGTTGGCGGCCTACTTCACCATATATTATTTTAACAAGTTGCACAATCAATGAAATACTAGTAAACCCGTTGCAGCTATGCCAGCAATAAAAAAATATGTCGGTGATCGATGAGTGATTTTATAATTTAATTTCAAAATTTAATCTATTAATAGATTAATTAGAAGTAATTCCAGAATTTTCTGTTGAATTTAATTAAATACTCCATTGGGACTAAAGTTTTTCGCCAGAGATTGAGAGACATTGGTGGGCCCAAGGGAAAAATTTATTTGGGCTCCAAGTAATTTTAGAGTTATAAGGTTGGGGCAATTTATTACTTCCGTTTGGACTCTAATTTTCAATACTGTCTTTATATGGCTAATTGGTGGGTAAAAATAAATTGTGGGCTGATATGCGACCCCTCATGAATTTCGAGCCGGGAAATTTTACCACATCATCACTCTCCTCTTGTTGGCCCTATTTTCGCTGCTCGTTTGAAAATGTATCTGCCTCGAGGCACACTGTCATGAATCCCACTTAATCTTTATTGATGTCATTAGACATTCTGACCGCTGGGAAATGACCGTACGGTTTAAAAACAGAAAAGGTGTTTTGTTTGTTCAAAGGTGTGATCTCAATACACTGCTATTCTAAAGCCATTCAATTAAGCTAAAATGAAAGATTTTTGTGAATTAATGTAAAATTATTATCCAACAGATATATTGTTGTGATGTCATAAATGCCATTGAAAATATTTATTTCATTTTTATATGTCTGAATCTATCAAATAATAAATATAATCTAATATTTTTGTAATGTGTAAGTATAGAAAAATAACAGCGAGGCCTTTGAGAATATTTATAAATAAAAGTATAATGTATTTGGGCTTGAAATCGTCTTACACCCAATTTATTTTTATATTTTTCTTGCCCATTACGCATTTTATTTGCCTGTTTATTACTATCCGTTAGTCTTAGCGATGATCAATGCATGTGTGGTTATTGTTGTTACTCGGAGAACGATGCCTCGCAATTCGACGTCCCGCAATTCGTCGGTCTCGCAATTTGACATTTGAGTTTCATGGGTTTGCACATGTACGTGCATGGAATTGTGTGATATTGCTATTTTTCAGTTCTTTTTGGGCTACTTTAGTGTTTGCCTGTGTTATTTTGTTAATTTTCAATTCTAAAAGTAAAAAATTTGTAATTATTATTATTTTTTTGAGTGAAATGTAAGGGTTGAAGTAAAAAATTTGTAATTATTATTATTATTTTGAGTGAAATGTAAGGACTGTGTTGTTTTTGTTAATTTTTAATTCTAAATTTTTCAGAAAGTAAAATAAGTGTTGTTTGTGTTAATTTTCAATTCTTCATTTTTCAGAAAGTAAAATATTGGTAATTATTATTATTTTTTGAGTGAAATGTAAGGATGGGTTCAAAGACTACTGACCAGAGGAATAATTCTGAAAAGAAGAACACTTGATTAAGCAAAGAGACAAAAAAAAATGCAGATAAAGTGCAGAAAAGTAGAACAATTAAAATGTAACTCGAGTATGGTGATAAAGTGCAGAAAAGGTAGAACAATTAAAATGTAACTCGAATATGGCATTCCTAGGACAATTGTGGCAACGTTTTGCAACAGAGAGAGATTATGGGTGGTAGGATATCTGCTGGAAGACCTCATTCCAACATCTAAGGGCTAATAAATTATGTGTTGTATATAAAATAGTGTATTTTGTAATTTGATTTATTATACAATAGCAAAGCACATAATAAAGTAAATAATATAGTATATCTCTCTCACCTCACCTGTTAGAGGAGTGGGATGAGGCCGATAACGAATTAATCTATTTTACATAATCTTATATGGGAAATATTGTCCCGCAAGTCGACAAATTAATCTATTTTCCATAGTCTTATATGGGAAATATTGTCCCGCAATTCCTTCTACAAATACAACTCTAATTTTGACACGTGATATCAGATTGGTATGTTGACTAATCAGGAGGACTCTCTGAAAAATTTTATAATCAACTTATTTCGTCTACAGGGTTATGCCAACCACGCAGATTGTATGGAATATCTACTTAGACTGAACTCACACATACCATAGCAGAACCATACCACGACCATAAAACTGGGGTTGATTTGTGGACGGTCGTGAATTATAATTATACAGTAATACCTTCGGATCTCACGAACGTCTCGGTTCACGAACAAATCGGTCTACGAACACCATTTGCACGAACGTCTCGGTTCACGAACAAATCGGTTTACGAACACCATTTGTCACGAACAAATCGGTCTACGAACACCATTTCCGAACAAATGTCTCGGTTCACAATTCCCTACTACAGTGATACCTCGGATCACGAACGTCTCGGTTCACAAACAAATCATCTACGAACACCATTTGCGAACAAATTTTGCTTCGCTTTACGAACGATCCTTCGGTTCACAAATACACACACACGAAGTGCATGGAGCGCACGTGACTCGCTGTGCACAAAACCCTGCGCACAGCCTCGCCCCCAACAGCAATCCAGTTTCTCGCGGCGCACAAAACCTTGCGCACAGCCTCGCCTCCAGAAGCAATCCAGTTGTCATATGGGTACAATAAAGTTCCAACAAGTGTTGATATTTTAGTTTTTCTTTATTTAAACCTTGCTCACAGCCTCGCCCCAGAAGCAATCCAGTTAGCCCAGCTCATAAAGTTCCAACAAGTATTGATATTTTAGTTTTTTTCTTTATTTAATTAGACGCACAGCCTCGCCCCCAGCAACAATCCAGTTCGCCCAGCTGACATGGGTACAGTAAAGTTCCCAACCAAGTGTTGTTGGTATTTTAGTTTTTTTCTTTACTTAATTAAATTTATCCCTTATTACGGATATTTTAGTTTTTTTCTTTATTTAATTAAATTTATCCCTTATTATGACAGTTCGCCCAGCTCATATGGGTACAGTAAAGTTCCAACAAAATATGCAACAATCCAGTTCGCCCAGCTCACATGGTACAGTAAAGTTTCAACAAGTGCCAGCTCATATGGGTACAGTAATGTTCCAACAAGTATTGATATTTTAGGTCAGCTCGTATGGGTACAGTAAAGTTCCAACAAGTGTTGATATTTTAGTTCTTTTTCATTATTTAATTAAATTTATCCCTTATTATGGCTCCCAAAAAAATTTTTTTTCTTTAATTAAATTTATCCCTTATTATGGTTCCCAAAAAAGTTGTCTTTATTTAATTAAATTTATCCCTTATTATGGCTCCCAAAAAAGTTGTGTATTAAATTTATCCCTTATTATGGCTCCCAAAAAGTTAAGTGTGTTAATAAATTAAATTTATCCCTTGTTATGGCTCCCAAAAAGTTAAAAGTGTTAGTGGAATTTATCCCTTATTATGGCTCCCAAAAAAGTTAAAAGTATTAGTGAATCCCTTATTAAGGCTCCCAAAAAAGTTAAAAGTATTAGTGAAGGTGGCATTAAACATGCTTTCTTCTAATATTACTGTTATATTTATTTCCTTTCTGAATTACATGCTTTCTTCTAATATTACTGTTATATTTATTTCCTTTCTGTATTTTTCCACACATAAAGCCATAACATGTTAAAAATTTTTTCTAGGGAAAAAACGCTTTCTTCTAATATTATTGTTATATTTATTTCCTTTCTGTATTATTTTCTAATATTACTGTTATATTTATTTCCTTTCTATATTATTTCCACACTCCCAAAAAGGTTAAAAGTATTAGTGAAGGTGGTGTTAAACATGCTTTACTCTGATACAGTTATATATTTATTTCCTTTCTGTATTATTTCCACACATAAAGCCATAACAATATTTCCTTTCTGTATTATTTCCACACATAAAGCCATAACATGTTAAACTTTTATTTTAGGATAAAAAACGTATTATTTGGATTTACAATAATTGCAATGGGAAAAATTTATTCGGATTACGAACATTTCAGATCACGAACAGGGTCAAGGAACAGATTGTGTTCGTAAACCGAGGTGTGACTGTATTAATATGGCAACCAGATGGCCGAGTGGTAATGCTGTTGATGTGCCATGCAGGAGGACCCGGGTCTGGTCCGGATTTTTTTGGGGTATTGCGCTGGCCCGATGATCCCTGTTCTTCACCATCCGGTCTCCCTCCACAGGTGTGGGTGCAGCCCATGGTTGGAATTGACCCCACCCTGTTAGTAATCTCCCTGATTGGAAAGGGGGCGTAAAAAAAAATTATATTAATATAGAAATGGATAATTAATTCACACGGCCCACTAACTGAAGTTGGTTTCAACGGCTGTCTCAATGCGTAGTCCATGTGAGTTAGATTATGCGTTTCTATATTAATACAATTATAATTCATGACCGTCTACAAACCCACCACAGTTTTGTGGTTATGATGTAGTTCTGCTGTGGTACGTGTGAGTTCAGCCTTAAACTGATTTAAGATAAGTTATTCATCATTAAAATGATAGTACAGGTTAGAAAGAGAAAATTCAGTTGTTTTGCATAATGTGACAACATAGCGGACGAAAAGCCATTTACATACATTACTATTGGTATAATTGCAATGATTATAATGCTGACAAAAATAGTACGAAATGAAAGAGACAACCTGTAAGGTCAAAGTTCATAAAAAATCGGAGATGAAATTGGTACCATTTCCGAAATATACATATTTTTATACGAATCTTAAACACGGAACCAATGACTGCGCAATTACTTGTGTGTCAGTAGAATGGATTGTTAACTATAAACAATAATCATTATTATACCAGTCTCTCTAGAATATATCATTGATTTGAATCTTTTTTTTTTTGTGATCGTTGACTTATAGATTGACCTCTTTCGCTTGGTACTACTTTTACAAGACTTTACAAAATTAAAATTGTACCATCTCACGGCTCGAATTCATCTTGCATGCAAGTTATTTTGTGTATTTTTCATGTCTATTACTCTTGTTGTTTTATTACTGTTCTTTAGTCTAACCCAGTGCTTCTCAAAGTGTGGACACTTTTATTGTCCACACAAATTTGGGGGTCGCAGAAATTTTAGGAAATGTTTTAATTCATATTCCTGGTTTATATACATCTATATCCAGGATCACAAAAATATTTTCTCATGGTAAAAAGGGTTGCCAAGTGGAAAAGTTTGAGAAGCGCTGGTCTAACTGATGATCAATCTACATGTTCTTATTTGTTATTCGGAGAAATGATTGTTGGCGTATTGTGTCCATCGCAAATGTTTTCACCAATAGAACTGCCTAATTTTGACACATGACTATAGATTGTTTCCTTGACCAACTGAGACATCTCTTAGAAAAATTTAAGGATGGCGTATTTTGATATTTCGTATACAGAAATGAGCTGTCAACTAAAACGAATGCAATGGCGAATGGATGAGGAGAGACATTGTAATATGACTGATTTGACTGTCAACTACTTTATTCACCACCGCTGAATTTCCCTAAAGTTATTTGAAAGTATCCACTGGCTGTACAGGTTATAAAAGGATTATTCAGTTTTATTTTCTTGCAGGAGAAACTTCTTGACGTCACAACATCGTTGATTGAATTAAAAACAGTTATATTAAAATAAAATGGAATATGTTTGTACAATTTATTGTTTTTTGCTCTTTTAAATATTATATATTCTTATTAACTATTAAATTATACGTAATTATTGTCTAAGAGATAAGACCTAATCTAATTCACAGAAAGCCAACATCTCAGGCAGACATATCGTGCCATCTATAGAATAAATTAAAAAGTTTTATTGTTATTTGATTTTTTGAATTTTTTTATATGATCATTAAAATATATATTTAATAGACAGAAACTCTAATTTCACCTCATAGAAACTCAAATCAAAAGGAATTGTAAAATTTCATTGCTTAATGACTAATGTAAACTTCTTACTTTAGTTAATAAAAACACAACTCAAAAGCCAAATAGTAAGAAAAACCGTTTAATCAAAAACGTTTTCAGCTATCCACGTAGCCTGCCTCAGTTATAATACACAGATCAGAGAAGTTTCTCTCCCTCATCATACCAAGTTAGGAACCAATCAGTGACATTGATGTTAGGAACCGGACACTGATTGGTTCCTGACTTGGTATAATGAGGGAGAGAAACTTCTCTGATCTGTGTATTATAACTGAGGCAGGCTATGTGGATAGCTGAAAACGTTTTTGATTAAACAGTTTTTCTTACTATTTGGCTTTTGAGTTGTGTTTTCATTGCATGGTCTTTGAGCTATTTCAGTCTAAAGTTGTATGTGATACTAATGAGGATAAACAAATTATTATATAGATTATTTGTACTTTTGAACAATGCATTTTCAAATAATATTTTTCTGATGTGAAATTATTTTTACAGTGGTTCGATGATGATAATTTTAAACAAGAAGGAAAAAATAATAATCATATTTGTAATAAGAAACTTTTATTATTTTTATTGTACTTATGTGTGTGAAATAGGTAATTAAAAATACATTGTTCATGTGCTCAAGGTAGCATTACTGCTTAACTAATGAAAATTTAGAATCAGGTTTGCATTTGGCTACTATAAATGTTGAACCTAATATAAAAAAAAATTGTTAAATCAATGCAATGCCACTCATCCAATTAAAAATTATTTGTTTACTTTTGATTACATTTCTTTGTAACATGTAATTAATAAACATATATATATATAATTTTCATGAGTTTTTGATGGCTCTTCTATAAGTCAGTGAATCTATGTAGCCCTTGGTCTTAACAAATCTGTGCATTCCTGATCTAGACCATAGGGTTTTGATTTCTAAAAAAAAAAAATAATAATTAACAATTTTGCCATCAGAGTAAAAATGGTGCTGGAAGCTCTCTTTTCAGAGAAAATTAGGCTTAGTAAGTAAACACAGATTACATTTTATTTTGGCATCACTTATAGATATTGCATGCTTTCCTTGTATGTGTTCCAAAAACTGCATTCTCTGAAGAGCATTTTCTTCTGAAGAACACAATAAGTCTCAATTGGGTTGCTTCATCTGCAGCATTATTTGATCCTTCAAAGTTGTTAAATTATTCATGTCTTTGATGTACACTAGGGCTTGCACAAAACTGAGAAATTTCAAAACAAGTGTAACTGAAGTTTATTTTTAAAATCGATTTTAAAACTGATTTTCTCAGACTTAAGAAAAATAATTAAAAGCTTAACACATGTATTTATTTTATCTTGGGTAGGTTGTACAAAATTAATTAAATCTTTTAAAAAAAATCTATCACCTCTTATATAAAAATAAAGTAAAAAAATTAAAATGCTCCAAAAAAGTAAGCAGCTTGAGATTATGCAAAATTACAAATTGTATTCAAATCCTTTGAATAAAAACTATCCTATTGTATAGTAAACTAAAAATAATAAGTCCTATTATAATAATAAATAAATAAAAATAATGTGAAAAAAATAGCTTGAGGAAATTACTTTACTATTTATTGCTCAGCTTTTTTTCTGAAAATGATCTTTTAAAAAACACAGTATATTAACCATTTTTCCTGATAGACTTGACCTTACTTTTGTGTTAAATAGACCTGTGATCGAAAACGCTCTCTCAGATTGGACACTTGTTGCCAATAAAGCAACAAAATTTGTTTCTATAACATAATGTAAATATTAATTACTTTTAAAAAAATTAATAATTTTTTTTTGTTGTGAATTTTTTCCAATCATTTTTTGGCGCCCCTGTAGTTTAGCGCCTTTGTACGGTGCACAACCTGCACACCCACTTCCACTGGCCCTGTCCACAAGCACTGAATGAAGAGTCTAAATGAGGCAAGTGCATGTTTTAAACATAAAGCAGTTGACAAATGAACAAACAAAAGAAAATGTGCAAACAAAAACTATATTTGAGGACTGAACAAAAAAATATTCAAATCCGGTTTTAGAAGCTCTGTTTCGATTTGAACAACTCAATATGAAAACTGGATTTAACTGGTTTTATAAAACCTGTTTGCAAGCACTAGTGTACACTAAGCTGTTTATATGACCCCACAACTAAAAATCAGAAGAGATAAGATCAGTTGAATGTGCTGGCATATTGGCAAATATCCAATTGCCTGGATATTTGCCTGAGCACTGCTGGATCTATGTGCATCTGTTGGATCCACTGTGGCAGTTGCAACTGTCTCAAGATGTTATTGATTAGCATCCTCATTCTGGTAACACTTGCAAAGATCCAGTATTTTCAAATTGCAAAATCGTTTTTTGCAAATTTGTAATTGTCAATGGACCTTTATTTACAACCTCTGATATTCCCAAAGTGTGGCAGAAGCAACACTGCTTTTTTTATGGTAACTTTTTCTTCACTTTTAAGTGGTAACTTAAACAGTATTTAAGTTTTACTAGCAATAAAAATAAACAGTAAAAATAAAACAGCAATATCAATGGTAACTTTTATCATGATCATGTATAATTAGCATAGTGAAGTTTTAACATCAAAACACAGCACAATTAACACCTAAATGTAGCACCTGTTATATCTGAGACTTTGTCTTCTTATATCTACCAAACTATGATATCAGTTTGTTAAAATTTGCATAATCTATCTTTTTATCATTGAAAGTCTGCATATTTATCTGATTGTAGTTCCATTCTTTTTTAGTGGCAAAATTCTGAACTTTTATTTAAAAATCAAAATCCCATAGTCTAAATAGTATTCACACCAAGTTTGGTTAAGTTTGGCCCAACAAATTTTTGGGTGTTGGGACCTAAACATCTAATTGTGGCCACTCATATATATATATATAAGCATACCTCAGTTTATGCTACTTCACTTTTCAGTAATTTTCATATCCCATGTTTTTATTTTATATCTCAGAATGAAGATTATCTGCAAAATAATATTTAAAATAGATATATAAAACATAAATTTACACACAGATAGACTGGACACAGAGCTATCCTGAAAAACTTTAGTTTGAGATTTGGAATCTAACCTGGATCCTCCAAGGTGATGCGTGAATGCTTTAAAATGAAGCCATTGGCTGAGTTTTTTAAGCCTAGCATTATTATGCACTTAATAATAGTATAAATATGTTTTTAGGTTTTTATATTCATTAGCAAGTGAAAAATGCTGTAATTCGCTTTATAGTAGTAGTCTGGTAACATAAACTACTTGTCAATTTACAATCTTTCGTCTTCAGCCAATAGTGGTTTAGTCTCTATAGTGGTGGTCACACCTTGCGATTTTTAGCCATGGCTACGACCGCAACCAGAACTGGCTCTTCTCCCTAACTCTTAAACCCCCTCCGAACCGGTCGCTGATGCGACGTCGCTCGTCAACAAAAAGTTTGTTCTTGTGGCGATGGTCGCAACTGCACATCCAATGAGAAGCTCTCTTTTTCTCTGACATCAAGCCAAGTCAGCCATTGCTACAGTTTTATTGGCTAAAAGTGTAGATTAGCGCGACAGCAGTAACTACAGTGTGACCACGAACAGTCAAGCGCAACAAGCGATTTCTTCCAATTGCAGTCGCAGCTAAAAATCGCAAGGTGTGACCGCCGCTTAATACTTAAATTGGCACTATAATAATTTGCTGACATTTAGTTTAAGCACAATTTGGCTGAATGTAGAAAAAAATTTAAAAGACATGCAGCCACTATAATTTGATACAATCTGCCAAAAAATACTTTGAGTTTTTTACTGAATTTTGTCATTGAATCTGCATGTCAAAACAAATTTTGAGTCAGGAATTCAGGAGGTCATTGCTCCCATGATGATAAGATTAGAGAAAGTTGTCAAGTAGTTTTTGTTTCTATTGGGTGATGGCTGGTCAAATTACAATGCTTCATCACAATAATGAAGTATCCCTGTATATACATACAATACAGTATACCATATTACTTCAAATTTAAGCCGTACTTTTTATTCAAATTTTTGATGACAAAAATTTTGGATGCGGCTTAAATTCAAAGCGAATATTTTAACATCTTATTTCTCCCAATCCCCAACATTCGGGTTTTTGCTTTACGTTCTAAGCATGCACATAGTATTACGACCATTGATAACAGTTTATTCAGTGGTCCCCCGTTCCTATTTTTCTGACTTAATTTCATTGCTGTTTGATAGTAGCTGTAGAATCGTGTCATATCTGGCCATATTTTAATTATAAGAAAAATCACAAATTATTATAATGCTGTTTATAACTGCTAATGGAAACAAATTGCCACTTTTTATTTTAAGCAAAAAAATTGTACCCAAGGAAAATTTTCCTAAGAGTATTTTAATTCGAGCATAAAAGAATGCATGATGACAACAGAATTGATGAAAGATTGATTAGAATATGTTTGGGAGAAGATGCAAAAGCGCTATTTTTTAAAAGCGAAAGTGATTGTATATCTGATGAAGATTCTCAATAAATTAGATAGCTTATTATGTATATTAGTATCTGTTTAAGTAAATAAAAATGTTTAATTTTCAATAAATTTTATAAAATCATTTTTTATTTTTTCCAAATTTCCAATTTTAAAATCCTACTGCGGCTTAAATTTGAAGTAATACGATATATTTATTTAAATTATATTTCATTGAAATAAAATTCATATTTTTATATGCTGTTAAATATTGTAGGTTGGTTTAAGACAGTTGGACATGTCACTTTTATGTCAGTTATGGTCTTTGAATGAATCAATTCAAGAATATAAACAACTACTTCAAGAACGAATGTCATTTTCACCTTCTCATGCATCTTCACCAGGCTGGGACAATGGTTTAGAGTCTCCAAGCAGTGAAGAACCATTAGAAATAAATGGCAAACAGTTTAAATTGGAGTATCCTGTTTCTAAACACCGAAGTTTGCATGGGCATCAGGATTTAGATGTGGTTCCAGAACGATTATCTTCAACTGACAGTTCATCTCATTCTAGTCTAGAATTTGGCAATATATGAGTATATGTTGTTAGAAATCAGTTTTTTTTTTAAACTGGTCAATGCTGTATTTATGACAAATCATAAACATACAGCATAATACAGTGTATTGTTAAATATAGTAAAATTTTGTAAGTAAAAAATTTAATAATAATAAATTTGAAATATTTCAATAAATTATGAATAAATTTGCAGGTATGATTTCTTCTTGGTTTCTCAAAGTGTTCGTCAAGGTACTGTTTCACCTACCCAGTACAATGTTATACACGATACTTCTGGTTTTAGTCCTAATATCCTACAGAGATTATCTTATAAATTAACACATTTATACTTCAATTGGCCAGTAAGTAATCTTTCTTTTAACACACTAAATATATATTCAGATTTTTTTCATTAAATTTTATTTTTATATACAGTTGACCCTATTTCATTCACTATTATTGAACTGACTCCACCCTAATATAGTTTTATATTCAATTACTGATCGACTGTTGATGCATTTTCTGAGTTTTCATTAAAGAGTTGATCAATTGATATATATATATATATATATACGAGGAGGGACCCAAAAAAAACTGGATTTTTTGTACAAAAACCTTATTTATTAACTTTTTTACAAAATTCCTTCAGTCATCTTCAAAGTACTCTCCATTAGATTCGATGCACTTGTCAAGTCTTTTTTCCCACTGTTTGAAGCATCTCTGGAACTCTTCAACTTTGATATTGTCCAGATATAGGAGGAGATTTGTTATTGGCTTTCATCAGGCAAATAACGAGGGTGGCGGTTTATAGAGGGGTGGCTTAAAGAGGTTTGACTGTATTTTTAATCCATATATAAACTTGAAAAATGACCATGTTTTGTTGTTCTATTGCAGGAGTTGGAAAACTTTTGAGACGGAAGAGCCAAACCTATCCTTCACAACAAATTAAAAATTATTCAAGAGCCATAAATATACAGGGTGTATCAAAAGTCACAATCTATCACGAGAAATAAAACCTGTTTTTCAAAATTCCAATTAATTTGAGAAAAAGCTTTATTCAAAGTATATGTTACAAATAATTAGTGCTCCACATGGCAGCCATCAATGGCTCTACATAGCACAAAGTGATAGGATGCTTCCTGCAATACACTTTCCAGCTTTTGAGGTATTAGAAAATTACTGATGCAGTTCAAAAGATAACACCACAAATGCTGGAAAGTGTATTGAGGGAAGCATCCTATTGCTTTGTGCTATGTAGAGCTATTGATGGCCGCCATGTGGAGTTCTAATTATTTGTAACATATACTTTGAATAAAGCTTTTTCTCAAATTAAAACCTGTTTTTCAAAATTCCAATTATTTCTTGTGATTGTGACTTTTGATACACCCTGTATTTTTCCAAATAAGGAAAATTTAACATAATTATATAACAAGTTATAATAATAATATTAATTATATCTTTATTAAATGAAGAAAAATCACACAAAAAATTGCTATCATTGAGTTAATCAGTGTGAGGAATGAGCTTGCATTTCCTTAGAAAATTTCTGTATGTCTGGCTTGTAGCTAGTTGTTTTTAATTTAAGGCATGATTCCAAGTTGGCATCAGTAATTTGGCTCCTCAATTTACATTTAATGAAATTTATGTTAGGAAACGATTGCTTACATAAATATGTAAATCCGAAGATACTAAAAACACCAAATACAAATTTTTCAACTCGACTCCAGAAGACTATCAAAAGTTTTGTGAGACCTATAAAACAAACGAAATCACCATTATGCGAATAAAAATTTTATAAATGAAACTATGATAGTTTTATTTTCATTTTCAATTTTACTTTAGAGCCACACGTACGTACCCAAAGAGCCACAGTTTGCGTATCCCTGTTCTAGTGGAAGATGCATCTACCACTAGAACAGCATTGGTTAAACTATTTTGTGTGTATCAGATTTAATTATGGTAATTATCTTAATAAAATTATAATTAATGAATTTTAATAAACATTTGAAAACATCAATATTAACTTACAAAAAACGATTTATTTTTGCCAATAATTTAATATCAAATAGAATGAAGATTTTTGAGAATTTTATATAAATTTAACCCTTTATAAGGTGGGAAAAAATGAGAATTACTTTTGTGGTTTTATTATTATAGTTTAATATTAAACATTATACTTAACATATGATACAAATTTAATTTTTGTAAAAATATTTCATTTATTGAAATAAATGTGGGTTATATTTGTCCCACTACCTCTCAAGAAATAATTCTCCAAGATGTCTATAGATGGCAAGAGGAGAAAAAATGAGTGAAATATAGCCCAAAGTCCTCAAATAGAAGGAAAAAGTTGTAGTGTCAAGTGGGACATATATGTCCCATTGTCCTATAAAGGGTTGGAAAATATTTGATGAAAATTTTTAACCACGATTGGCAAGTTTATTGCTGTATTAAACTTAAATTTGAATATATTTGGCACTTAGTAGCTCTGAAATTCAAAGTCAGAATGACAAATAATAGATAATATCTGTCATAGTATGCATAATTACCGGTAATTGCTTTATTGGAAATTGCTTGGCATACAATCATACAGATATATTTAATAATTAATATAAAATACAAAATTTTAAGAATAAAGTGAAGGCAAAAAATTAACTACATACTTGTGTATAAGCTAATTTGTGTATAAATCAACTCCCTACTTCAGAGTTTGAAACTTGATAAAAATGTGAAATCTGCTTATAAGCTCTAACCCCTCCAATTTTCAAGTGTCAGAGCAATATACATCTATTGAAATTAATAATTTATTTTATAATTTAAAAAATTTTCTAAATCTAGTTCATTATTGGAATAAATAATTCATTTCGACAAAATGCCAGATTCACAGCATTGAAAAACATCACTATGCAATGCTAAGAAAAAGCTGAATGAAGAGCAAGACGGGAACCTGTCATGTTTCTCTACAATACAATTTATTGAAATATTTGTTTAAAAGAAAATATCAAAGAAATATTAAAACTTTTCATCATTTCTGAATCTCAACAAAAATATTTAAACAAATTTAAATGAAAAATCAAAACACACAATGCAAATTTTGCTGCAACTGATGGGAATAGCTAATCAGAACATATATGATATGATCATTGGAAGTGCAAATCTATTATCTGAAATCAGCTGCAAAATAATCATCCTGTATTTTCTAAATAATCAGAACTATTTGAAAATTCTCAAATTGGAAAAAATCAAAACCTTTAGGTATGATGATGATGTAATATATCAGAACTTACACACTACATTTCATGATATCATCTATTGTATATCATAAGGACATCAAGCACTGATGACATTCTGGGGCATCACTCATTGTTACATCATACATTGGAACTATTGTGACATCACACACTGGTGATGTTCTGGGGCATCAATGATTGTTACTTCATACGTCAGAACTTTTTTGCCATCACACACTTATGGTGTTCTGGGACATCATCCATTGTTATCTTTTGTATGTTGGAACATTTGTGACGGCACTCATTATTATGCCACAATGACATCACACACACTGGTATTTCATGATGTCATCCACCATTACTTTATATTGTTGGAATATGTTGCAAAGTTGCGGTTTAGAACGAATATCAATAACTGAACCTAACGGCTAGCGACTCTGCAATCCAGAGTTTGGCCTGAGCTCAGGTCTTTAACTAAACTCTAACTTAAATATAAAACACTCTAACAACACTTTACGTTAACTGGCAAAACAAATCCGGAAACGAGAACATACAACTACGAGTAACAAATGAGTGTTAGAACTAGACGGACAAAAAGTGTTAGAAACTTAAATACTAATTGGAATAAATTCTCAAACAAGTTAAATAATAATAAAACTATAAATTTATTAAATTCAAAACACTTACAAAAGTGTTAGCAAATGCTTTATTGGAACTATAATAAAGCAACAAACAAGT
>AYEL01081526.1:0-15724 GCA_000484575.1 Olivierus martensii | reverse complement strand
TACTTATACATAAATAATTTTTCATAATGAAAAAATTATAAAATATATAATTAAATATGTGATCTACTTTTCAACTTGTTTTAAAAAATAAGCACATAAGAAACATAACTGATCAACACTTTGATCTCCTAATTATGATCTAATTTTTGTACAAAATAAAAAGCTCTTTCAGATTCCACACTTGTTAAATTAATAATTATTAAAGAATAGTACAGTTTTTGAATATATTTCCCCCATATATTTCCTGTTGAAAATACTCCAGTTCTTTTTAACGATTTTATTAATATTTTTTATCTTTGTGCCAAAGGCAGATTATCATGTAGTATTTTTGTTTTTCTTTTGATCAATAAGTTAAGTTTCTCTTTCATGGATAACGTAATTGCAGATGCATAATAATCTTCTTCAGTCTAATAGCTTTTCTTACCGTATGTTTGCATATACAGTAAAACCTGTTAAGTTGGACACCTCTCTATGTTAAACGACTTTTCCTGGAACCGGACAAAAGCCTATATTTTACTATATGTCCAAACCTCTATATCCTGGACACCTCTCTATCTTGTATCTTGAACAACTGTTTCTAATAAGATGGACACTTTTTGATAATTGATTGAAATAAAATCTTAAATTTTATTTAGGTTTAGAAGATTATCCAAAGTAATTTGTGAAAGAAAAACTTATAACATTGATTAATCATGCCTTGAGATAGTTACTGATGACTTATAAATCCATAATTTACTTATTACTGTAAATACAAACACTGAGCATTGAGAAAAATCAAACCAAAACTAGCCAAATTATAGCCAGAATATTTTATTGCAATAAAATTAAAAATATTTGGGCTATAATTAGCTAGTTTTGGTATTTATAGACCTTGGTTTATATTTTATATTTTTTCTTTGAGAATTGTGTGCTGTTTCTTCTGTTGCTGTGATTAAGCTTTCCTTAGAGATCTTAAAAAGCAGTAAAAGAAAATCAAATAAACTGACATTAGACCAAAAGAAGCAAATTACTGATCATTTACAATTCTGGATGTAGTGAGATGGATTTATGTTGCATGACAAGAAGTTTCACAATTAACTATTCAGAAATGTTTTAAAAAAGCTGTGTTCCCTTACAGATTCAGGAAGGAATGCGAGAGGTCAATAACTTTGACCTAGGAGAAGAACTGAGTGCTCTTCCTGAGAACTATCATCATAAAATTTTTGTCAAAATTTGTAAAATCTTCAATCTTGTCCATCATAAATATGAAATCATTGGCTGAATATGAAGTCTTTCAAATAAATCACTGGCACAGCCAGTGATTTATTTTGAAAAGATTATATCCAGCTCAATTCATATAGAGACTTTGTTGGAATGAACGATAAGTATTTTCTAATAATGAACCAGAGATTGTTGAAACTCTATTTGGTATAAAATAAATAAAATTGAAAATGTGTGGATAAAGTGTAAATTAAATATAAAAAAGGCTCCATACAGTCTTCTTTTCAAATTAATAGTTCTCATGTTGAAACCATTGATAGCCTGTAGTTTGTATTTGACATTTTTGAGTTTCATTTAAAATAATAAATGTTTCCAATTTTAATTGAATAAAGGCTTGCATTGACATGAAAATTTATGTTTAGTATGTTTAGAAAAAATTTTGATTTTATGAATCTCTCTAAGTTGGACACCACTCTAACTTGAACACATTTTGAAGGAACCAAATGTGTCCAACTTAGACAGGCTTCATTGTATATTTTTTTGAAAAATACCGGACAATCACACTGTGCATCCAAAAAGTTGCCATCATTAGGAAAAATAACATTACACCTACTGAATGAATTAAATTTAAATTCATCGAATGTTTACCTATATTACTTCTAAAACCCTGCCATTATATTCAGTATCTCTGTTGTGTTCTTTGTCGGAGTTGTCAGAATACTAAGAATCGTCTTGAGCTGATTCAACAGATTCGGTTATTCGTCTTCAGTTTCATCTACTACTATATCATTTCTGTTATACAGAACTTTGATCACAACCAAATGGGTTCCATATGCTAAACCTAATTTGTAATTTACATTAAGAGACCGCGGCCCAGCGAATAAGTACAAAAAATGTATTATAGCTATGGTCATAATTTATTGAATTACCGGTAAAAACAATGTAGAATTACCGGTAACAATTTGAGGTTAAAATTCGCAATTTACCGGTATTGCAATCCTAATTCTGAGATGTTATCTAAGTTTTTGTTATGTTAGACAGACAGAACTTTTTTGATATCAGTAAATTACATTATATATGAATGATGTCACACACAAGTTTGTGACATCATTCGTTGTTATATCGTGGTAGCATCATGTTTGTGAGATCATGACATCATCCCTATTTCATACTTTGCATGTCAAGAATAGTCAAAACAACAGGCTGAAGGATTTAAACACATGCAGAGGTGTAACTGGGATTTTAGCGGCCATGGCAAATATATAGCTTGGCACCCTTTTGTTTTGCAAAAAAAGTAAAAAAAAAAGAGAAACATTCATGCTTTTTTAAAACAAGCATGAATTTTTGCCAAAAATAATAAGAATATAATGAATATGGAGGGAAACAAATTAAAGAGCGTACATGTCAAGTTTTTTATTATAAATTTTTATTGCTATAAAAAAACAAAAACAATACAATATTATTAGTAAATTAGTTGTTTATACATCATTCAAAATGAAACACTATGAAGCACTTGAATGAATGCCATGCACTGCTATAGGTGTTTTCATTCTGCTTGGCACTCGATCTGCACAAACTAAATCACGTGACCTGTTTAACCGAAGGGGTAAACAGGAAATGAAACAGACAAAATGTGACCTTTTTATATTCATGTTTTCGATAAAATGTGTTAAAAATAAATTAATCTTTGTTTAAAGTTTTTAATGCTTTAATATTACAGATAAATATTTTCTAAATACAAAAAGTAATTTTATTTAGCAAATTAATTATATTTGGATAAACTGTAGCAATCTGTGCTGCTGGAATCATGTTCATCGGAAGTTGTGCTATAATATCAGCAGTGATAATTAAACACTATTTCTCTTCCTTGACTATGAATAATTTTATTTTTCACTTTAGACATTGCTGAATTTAACTTACTGGTCAGTTTCAAATATTAAAGCAGTGAGATCAAATGACTTAAATTTCAACTATAGATCCCTACCGTTTTATTGCCGCCGTACCCTTTCCGTTGTAAATGGATTAGTCTAATGACTTGTTCCTGATTGGTCTGTTATTGCACTTCTATAGTTGCAGTGCAAAACCTATAGTATAGTAATATTAGATGATGTCAAATGTTTATAACTTTTTAAAGATAATCAGCTCAGAGAACCCCATATCTTTTGTGCGTGTGTGTAAAATAAACAAAACTACCGACTGGGCTTCGTGCTCTGCAATGAATTGTTATTAGACCTACTATTAATGAAACCACTTGATAAAATATCTGTTTAAAATAAACAACAAAAGTTTTTATAATTTCTTTATCTAGTTTTATTTCTTATGTATTTTTTAAATCAACTCTTATTTTTAATTTCTTACATACCTTCATATTTATTTCAAAAGAAATAATTAATAAAAAAAAATACTTTCTTTGTTGATATACGCAATAATGTAATCAGTGTACCTAAAGCCAAACGTTAATATGTGAATTTATAATATGCCTTAAGAGATTCTGGCACCCTTGGCAACTGCCCAAATGCCAACGCCTAGTTACGCCTTTGAACACATGTTTTAAATTACAACCTCAAAATACCCCATCTCTAGGACAATTTTAACTTAGAATAACCTTTGTTACCCACAGAGAAAATCTCCCTGCAAAGTTTGGTGCTGATAGACCAAATGGTATAGGATCTATATGGAACAAATATTGATAAAAAGACAGACATTGTATTTTATATATATACATTGTGTATATATACAAGTACCCCTCCTATAACATGGCTTCCTATAAGACAGTTTTGACCAAAATGTTTATTCTCCTACAACACAAAATATTTTCATTAATTTTTGTAAATCCACACTATGGACACACAATACATATGTAAATTGCAATCATTGGGAAATACTTTGCTAAAATTAGTCATAAATTCAATTTCACTAGTTGGCAGTGAAAGGGACAATACACAGTCTCTTTTTGATTTTGATTTGAACTTAAGTTACTTGATGACAATTGAGTATTTTGTATTCTAAACGTTTGGTTCTTGGATAAAAAATAAGTTTTTTTCTTCAATAGAAGAAGAAAATTATTCCTTAACATATACTCAAAAATATTTATGAATAAAAAAGATTTTTTTTTCTTCAATAGAGGAATGTGAAATAAAAAAAACTTTTTTATTCATAAATTTTTTGGGTATATGTTAAGTAATAATTGTGTTGTAGTGGGTTAGATTACAAATTTTGTAAAGAGAGCAGAAGATATACAAACTTTAAATGCATAAAAAAAGTTCAGAAAGTGAAGTTTATCAACTTCACTTTCTGAACAAATCGAAGAAAAAAAACATTCTCATTTTAACGAAACTATGGTAAGGAAGATATAAAATTAAATGAATGTTTTATAGGTTGTATACTTTTTTCTTTCCTTTTGTTTTACGCATATTGTTTTTTAGGGTCTTATGTATATATTTCTTCTTCCTTTATGTTTCATGTTATTAATATTCTTAATAAAAATTTTCTTATGTGGAATTAAAGAAAGTTATTTGTTTTAAATTGGTTTTGGAATGTAACACTCCTTTTTGTATTGGCTCTAGGTCTCATATAACATGGTTTCACACAACACGGTGCTTTTCAGGAACCTATCTACTGTTATAGGAGGGATAACTGTACATATATATAACCATAGAGATGATAGTCTTAGGGAAAGCTCATTACTGTTAAAAATAAAACGTATACATACACACATACACACACACATATATATATATATATGTACAATTAGTTCTAAAAAGGTGTTTATCTAAGTGGAAGATGTTCAGTTTCCTTACAGAACTTACAAACCAAAGAGATTAATCGGTTCAGGCACGAATTCAAATCTTCAGAGCTTTGGATGATTCCATTTGTTTTATTTAAGCAACAGGGTTAGGAAGGCCTAATAACAGATGTTCAATCATTTTGTCTGAAAACTGATTTTTAACATTTATTAGGAAAATTTTAATTTATTATTTACAAATTAATCTATGTTGTTATTAATTTAGGCAAAATGCAGTATTATATGGTCATAATTACATGAGTAATTAAGAGATAAGTTGTCAAACACTGACAATAACATAATGGTAATTATGTGAAATATTTTATTTTATTGTTTTTAGTTCATAAGAATATACTATTGGTAATAATATTTTATAAATTTAATATAGACGATTTATAATTTATACAGATAAATATACAGATAAATATTAGTTCTCCAATAAAAGTGAAAAGAGAGGGACTGATATCAAAATTTGCATAATATTTTTATATTAAATATTATACAGTTGGCCTCTATATAACATTTGAGATACGACACTTGGATTATATAAGTAAAGATGTTTTATTTAAAAATGCATACCTCTTTCCATGATTGTAATAAAATAAAAAAACTGTTCCAAACAATTCTCATTGATAAAGTGTTTAATATCTTAACGGAGTTCTTAACAGCACTAATAGCAAGTAACACATAAATTTTAATTTCGTAAAATGTTTTCGGATCTGTCATCGGTCCCTCATCAGTACAAGTTTCTTAAGCATAGAACAATCTAAAAAGAATAGAAGATTAGGTGTTCTAACTGAACTTTGTAATACGTTCTAATCTTCTATTCTTTTTAGATTGTTCTATGCTTAAGAAACTTGTACTGATGAGGGACCGATGACAGATCCGAAAACATTTTACGAAATTAAAATTTATGTGTTACTTGCTATTAGTGCTGTTAAGAACTCCGTTAATATATAAAAGCAAGTGGTTTTTTTCATATATATTATGTTTAATATCTGATGATTGTATTGGGTTGTAGCATAAATAAATTTGGTCATATTAAAAAAAACTTTTTATTCATTAAAAAAAATAGGCTTACATTTAATCAATTATATAATCACCATTGTTATTAATGACAGTTTTCCATTTTATAGACAACTGATGAATGCCTTCTGAATAAAAGTTTTTATCTTTCAATTCAAAAAGTTTTGAAGGAAAGAATTGATTTCTTCAGTTCTTGAATTTTTCCCATTTAATGCATTTTGTAAGAGTGTAACCTTCTAAAAATATCACATTTAGGCAAATATATTTTATTCTTATCCTCAAGAGGAATGTATATATATACATTACTGTATTTGTTTTGCCACCATCATATTTAAAGATTTGTTTTAAATCTTTAATATTCTAATATAACTTTACTGTATTTGTTTTGCCACCATATATATATATATATATATGGTGGCAAAACAAATACAGTAAAGTTATATTAGAATATTAAAGATTTAAAACAAATCTTTAAATATGTATCTTACGCAATCAAATCTTTAAATATCATACTCATAATTACTAATGTTCAAAATTTAAAAAATGAGATTAAAGCATATTATCTATTTACTCAATTCATAACTAGTAAGTTTGCTTTGTTTGAAATAGTGAGCAACAATTAGTCCTTTCAGTTGAAAACGCTTTAATCAACCCATCCCAATTGTATATATCATCCCTATTCTCAATCAAAACAGATGCATTCATTTTTAGCTTCCATACAGGTGAATGCCTTTTTGGAACCAACATACTTGTATTACATATCCAATCTCCAATATCTGTAATACAAGTATTACACACACACACACACACACACACATCTGTAGTTGATGATAGCCTTATAGAAGGCAGAAAACATTACTGTTAAAATAAAACTGTTTTTTGTGTTTAACTTATGATAATAAGAAGGAGGATAATGAATTGTTAAAACTAATTAATATGTACAAATAACCAGGAACTCGTAAACAGAGAAATCTCTGTTTACAAATTGCTGGTTATGAGTTTTTCCAAATATGAAGTATCAAAAAAATTGAAAATATGAACGTTAGAATTTTTTATTGCAATTAAACATTAAAAAAAAGGTATTTAAACCATATATATATATATATATCTATACAATAATATACAGTAGCTATACAATATATATCTATATATTTTGAATTTTCTAATTTTGAAGCAGATGCTACAAAACCAGGGGCAACTGGTTTTGTAGCATCTGCTTCAAAATCAGAAAATTCAAAATGACAGCCAACAAGCGGAAGTAGCATGTCCTCTGATTTTATTGGAGTATTATGTAAATAACTTCTATTCCTGGATTTTACATAAGATAGGAGTTCATTTTGCATTAAAGTTCACCTGCATTAAAGTCAATAATAATGAAGAACAAAAATTCTTTAACATTAATATGCCACAAATAATTTCTTAATTATAATAATTTGCTTGATTTTAAAGGTTTTATTTATTCAAATAAATGGAAATATATCATTATTTAATCATATATTACTGATTTTGTTGATCTTCACTTAATTTTATTATGGTCAAGAACAGAACCTCGAGTTTCATTCTCAACCATAATAAAATTATTCCATTCTCGACCATAATATAAATTTTCAAGAGCGGAACTCCAGGTTTTAATGTAATGTCTATGGAAATTGATTCTTGGTTTATGAGTTCTTACTTAATGAGCTCACTCCAAGAACAATTTAGGAAACAAAGGAAGTAACTATCTGTATATAAAAGCATGCACATATGATAAATGATGAAATCAGAAAAAAAAAATGCATGGAAATATGTTGCAGTATATTCATTTTTTCACATCTCAACATTATAGCTTTAACCACTTCAATCAATAGATATTTTTTTTCAAGTTAGGAAATCACTACATAAATATAGATTTTTACATATTTCAGATTTATATAAGTTGGGGATAGTCTGTATTTTCATTTAATATTAACTAATGTATATGTATTAGTGGCAGCTATATTTGCTCATTAAAGAAGATTGATTTACACATTCCTGATCTTATTTGTAAAGTGCCTAGAAAATTAATATTTTTCAATTTATTCACATATTTTTAATAATATAATTTAAAAGAAATAGGCATTTTTATTTATAAAAATACTTATTTTTTCTTGCATATTCAGATGCTCTCATAAGATATGCTATTGACTGTTTTTCATATTTTCGCCTGTATGCAGTTTTCAATACTTAAATACTTACAAAAAATTTATGTATAGTCATATATATCCAAATATATCGTAGTTAAAAAAAACTGAAAGAATCAATAAGATGATAATCTCTGTCAGGAATAAATATGGCAGATTGTGCAGTGGCATGACGGGAGTGTGGCATAAATGAGCTAACAAATCTTATGATCTTGTGAAAAATTTTCCAAATCAACTCTCTTTCAAAAATATTTGTTTGGGAAAAATTTCTCAGCTTATACACAAGTACGTATTATAAAAATTTGAACTATTACAATATTTCACAACTATACTATACACTCAATGATAGTCATGCATTTATACACTCAATGATAGTCATGCATTTATATAAATCACTGGTGATCACCATAAAAACAAACCTTTATCAGCTTTTCCCTATAATGCTGATCCACTTCCTTGTCATCCCTCTGAGGGACAGGAATTTGACCTCTACGCAGCACTAGCTGCATATCCTGGAGATCCAGTATTGGCAGAGGGTCTATGAAATTCCGATTGATGAGACTGACCAAATACTCGATGAAATGCAACCTATCATTTTTAAAATAAAAAAAAAATGTTGGTATTAAATATTCACCTTTATTAACTTCTCACGTTGTTGTTGTTGAGATTCGTGGTATTGCTTAGAAGGCAGACGTATCTGGGCCCTTCTTAATACCATTTCCAAATCATCCTCTGAGAAGATAGGTAGTGGATCTATGTTGTTTTTATTGACTAAATGACCCAAATATTCAACATAATGGATTCTGAAAATTAAATGTGCTTTATGTAAATGAACCACCAATACTTATGATCTGTTAAGTGATGTCTAAAATTAGTACTCTATTTATTATGAGTATTTAATATTCTTTTATTCTTGATTGTGATATTTGCTACTTTGTTCTTTTCAATAATTTATAGTTATCTACTATGCATTTTTAAAAATTTTGTTTGTTTTTTCAGTTATTTAAAAAATTATTGAAGATTTATTTATTATCCAAAAATTCTGTTGTCGTTATTCATTTAATAATCTGAAAATAAAATTTATTGGGTATATTTTTTCAAAAATTATTACTGAAATTATTTATTTATCAGTCATTTATGAAAAAATAAAACTTATTATCTATATACAGTGATATCTCGGATCACGAACGTCTCGGTTCACGAACAAATCGGTCTACGAATACCATTTGTGAACAAATTTTGCTTCACTTTACGAACGATGCTTCAGTTCACAAACACACACGGAATGCATGGAATGCATGTGACTCGCGGCGCACAAAACCCTGCGCAGATTTATCAGCCTTCAGTTTTTTTTGTAAGAGACATATCTTATTTTTCAGAAAGTATTATTGTGTTGTAATCACACACACATGTGTACATCACATCTTATCAAAATTCCTTTAATTTTAATTGTTCTAATTAATATAGTCTTTTTCCTTATTAGGCTAATTAATAGAGCTTTTCAATGCTGTATTAATTTTAAAATTTATGCTGTTCATATGAAGGAATTTTATGAAAGTATGAAAACTTGTGCTGACCAGCATAAAACATGAGAATTATGCATGGCATATTTGTGGATATCTCAAAGTAATAATTTTTTTACTTGGACTACAACTTGGATGCATAAAGTTCTGTTGTTTTTTAAGTGAATGTGACAGCAAAAATAGAGGAGTAACCACTACAACAAAAAGCAATGGATAAAAAGAATTCTGACTCCAGTAATAAAGAATATACATAAATAAGTCGACATATAAGTTATAAATCCACAGACTGAAAACTATTTAAAATTCAGCATTCATTTTGCCAGTAGATAGAGTACCACCAGTAAGCGAGAAATCTGAATGAATGCTATATCCCTGCATACCACAGTTAGTCAATTCCAGCCATTAACATGGAGACTGTTAAATAAGTGTATGCAAGAACAATATGCATATATGCATTTTTTCTGGGCCAAAGGATTGATCAAAGAGGAAGTTCATAAATGCTTCCAGTTTACAGTGAAAGTGTATGTCAAGTAAAGCTGTGTATAATTGGATTCAGTAATTCAATAATGGACGAATAAGCCTCACAGACAAGAAAAGTCAAGATCATCCCATGGAGACTGCAAATCAAGGTCATAGTATAGTAGGCAGAGGAGTGCTGGCAGACATGTGCTGATAGATGACATACCTGGTAATGTGGGTTGTTCTCATGGATATCATGCATGAATGCCTAAAGTTCCATAAAGTCTGCATATGATAGATCCCATGCCAATTGTCTGCTAAGCCAAAATGAACAAAATGGATTATGCATGCAACATTTCATGCAAAGGGGAGGACTTCATCAAACAAATCATGGGTCCACCTCTTTTTCAACCAGAACTGAAGCATGCCCTCAAGGAATGAAAACATCCCTCCTCCTAATACTATTCAACTATTAACTATATTATTCCTCCTTCTCAGAAGTCTATTAAAACAAGCACTTAAGCAGGCCAAAGTCAAACACAACATTATAAAATTTATTATGTAACGTTTTCGACCTTAACTGGTCCTCATCAGCATTAAATACATGCATAAGTCACAGAACAACTAACATATACAGTTATATATACTATATATGTTATATATAGTATATATATAATAACTGTATATGTTTGTTGTTCTGTGACTTGTTGCATGTATGTAATCTGATGAGGACCAGTTAAGGTCGAAAACGTTACATAATAAATTTTATAATGTTGTGTTTGACTTTGGCCTGCTTAAGTGCTTGTTTTAATAGACTTCTGAGAAGGAGGAATAATATAGTTAATAGTTGAATAGTATTAGGAGGAGGGATGTTTTCATTCCTTGAGGGCATGCTTCAGTTCTGGTTGAAAAAGAGGTGGACCCATGATTTGTTTGATGAAGTCCTCCCCTTTGCATGAAATGTTGCATGCATAATCCATTTTGTTCATTTTGGCTTAGCAGACAATTGGCATGGGATCTATCATATGCAGACTTTATGGAACTTTAGGCATTCATGCATGATATCCATGAGAACAACCCACATTACCAGGTATGTCATCTATCAGCACATGTCTGCCAGCACTCCTCTGCCTACTATACTATGACCTTGATTTGCAGTCTCCATGGGATGATCTTGACTTTTCTTGTCTGTGAGGCTTATTCGTCCATTATTGAATTACTGAATCCAATTATACACAGCTTTACTTGACATACACTTTCACTGTAAACTGGAAGCATTTATGAACTTCCTCTTTGATCAATCCTTTGGCCCAGAAAAAATGCATATATGCATATTGTTCTTGCATACACTTATTTAACAGTCTCCATGTTAATGGCTGGAATTGACTAACTGTGGTATGCAGGGATATAGCATTCATTCAGATTTCTCGCTTACTGGTGGTACTCTATCTACTGGCAAAATGAATGCTGAATTTTAAATAGTTTTCAGTCTGTGGATTTATAACTTATATGTCGACTTATTTATCTTGTTTTAATAGACTTCTGAAATATTAGCCTTTAAGAGCAGTTTCTTTAAAGTTATATTTTATTCCTCCTTCTTATCCACCAAAAAATCAAAGTAATCTTATCAGCATACAAAGTTATGCTAACAAATTTGGGATTCATAGGGCATCAAATTGGTGGAATTCAAGTCTCATGGTGAGATTGCCAGCACCACTCACATTGTACCACTTTTCAGAAACTGCAACAGTCCATTCACCAAAAATGCCTAGTCTCCTGAATGCAGGCATGGTTTCTCCTGGATAACAATGCCTTGTCCTCAAAAGGCCAGAACAAGATAGGAGCTATTGAAAACTGTTGAATGGGAATGCTTGGAATATCCACCCTATAGCCCTCAGTAATTTCCATGTTTTGGACCCTTGAAAAATCACCTATGTAATCGCTATTTTGATGATAATGATGACTTTGCCAATGATGTCACTCAGTGGCTGATGGAAATAGCGATTATATTCAAGTTTCCTGTCCCAAGAAATCTCAAGTTTTACAAGAAAATCTCGATTCCCAAGAATTTCAGTTCTTTTTATTTCAGGATTACCAATTCTTAAGAAAAATTCTCATAAAACTTTGGAATTAAAAAATTCTGCAAATTTGTATCCTAAAAATTTTATAGATATACATTAATTATTTTGAGCTTGCAACATATCCAAGTCAATAAACTAAGCAGATAAGTCACATGGTTTATCCACATCCCTTCTTCAAACTTTATCAAAAAGAAAATTATTCATCTGTGTTCAATAGGTTTTATGCCTGTTTTAATTATTATTTTGTAATTAAGATAAAAAAGATATCACAAAATAATAATTAAAACAGGCATAAAACCTAAAGTAACACAGATGAATAATTTTTGTACAATTTATTGATTTTATTGCAATTTTAAATATTTCTATTGTTGCAGATGCCACCATTTGTGATGTAGGCAGATTTATGACAACATCTATGTAAGAAAAGCCAAAACAAATATCAAATTTCAATTCACCAGTGTAACAATGACAACTAATGATGTCTCTGAAATATCTATATAGAAAAGTGTATCAAAGGATATAAGTGAGTACAACAATCATTCCCTAAAATCCCATCTTCACTCAATGATCAGAGATAATAGAGCTCTCTTAGAAAATTATGTAGCCAAAATAGGAAAGTCCTAAAGTTTTTCTAAGAGGTATATCTGTTGGTTTAAATATTCAAATACAGTTAGTTACCTGTAAAAAATAAGTAATCGTATAGACTAAAAAACTCACGTATGCCTATAGATTAGGCACAAAAACTCCATTTTTGGAATTTTTCTAAACACAGGACTCATAGTAGATAAATGAATAGACAGTTAGTTTTTATTAAATTAGCTTTTTATTACATACAATCAGTAATTGTAAAACAAATACAATTATTTTTTCAATATTATTGAAATGTAATCTATTTTTTTCAATATAGCAAAAAGATTAAATAAAAAACAAATATAAAACAACCTAATATTTTTTGTTTTCATTTTGCATTATTTTTTCTGCTTCATTTTTATCCTCATTAAAAACAAGTATTTTTTAGCTAAACATTTTCTTTAGAATGTCAAGGTTCTGAAGAATTTCAGAAAGGGAATCTCGAGAAATAAATTAATTACTAATTTAGGAATTCCCAAATCTCAAGAAATCTCAAGAACTTTGAATCTCAAAGTTCCAGAAAACGTAATTGCTAGAAGGAAACAGCCAGAAATTTTGCTGCTGGCTTTCAAAGACTTGTAAAATGATGGGATAAATATATAAATGTACAAGGGAATTATGTTGCAAAATAATAAAAATTTCAGTCAATTTCTCACAATCATCTTCTTCTATTCTGTTTTGTAACTCACATATTGACTTACCCTTGTAGTAAATCAGCCATTTGTAATCCTTTGAGAAGGTTTATCTTCCACCACAACATATTAAACTAAGCTTATGAAAAAAATTATAAAATCAATGGATCATATAGCCAAAATTTTATATTTCTGAAAAAGTTTTCTAAATTAAGTGATATGAAGACCAAAGAAGGAGTATTTATTAGTCCATAAATAACAAAACTAATTAATGTTCCTGTATTTGAAATTTTGAATTCTTTTCAAAAGTGGTAAAGAACTTCCCAGGACACCATAGGGCAGATAATTAAGGAGTTGTTAGTTTCCTATAGTTTTGAAGGTGCTTACTAAGATGTAATATTTCTCTTAAAATGCATTTTTTACACTCACATTTGGACTTTTACCTCAATCACCTTGGAGCTGTAAGGATGAATATGAACATTTCCACCATGAAATGTACGAGGGGGTACCCAAAAGAAACCGAACTAATTTTTTGGTGGGCAGAGCTTTTGTAGTACCATGTTTTGCGCTAGGAACGCATAGAGCTAACATTCCTGAGTAAGCAAGCCGAGTACTGTCATTGAAGAAGGTTAGGACTAGTTGCAGCAGAGTTTATAGTGACAACTGTTTTGTGCAATTGTCATTTTTGCAATGGCTGATTTTCGTGAACAGTGTGCAACAGTGAAATTCCGTTTTTTGCTTGGAAAAAGTGGAACAGAAACTCTTGAAATGTTAAAAACGGTGAACAAGGATGATGTTATGGGGAAAACTCAAGTGTTTGAGTGGTTTTTCCCATTTCAAAAATGGTGAAATGTCAAGAAAACTCAAGTGTTTGAGTGGTTTTTCCCATTTCAAAAATGGCGAAATGTCAATTTATGACAAACCTCGTTCTGATCATCCTTCCACGGCCCGAATACACGAAAATGTTGAAAAAATTCGTAAAATCATCAAGGAAGATCGACGACAGACCATTGAAGAAATTGTGAAGTTGTCGGGAGTAACTTGGAGTTCGGTTCAGCGAATTTTGACAGAAGATTTGGGAATGAAAAGTTTCATTCCCAAATCTTCTGTCTGCCAAATTCGTGCCACAACTGCTGACTGCTGAACAAAAACAAGGTCACGTGGAAGCATGCTGTGCTTTGAAAGAAGAGTCCCGAAAAGATCCAAACTTTTTTCAAAAAATATCACAGATGATGAAACCTGGTGCTATGCTTATAATCTGAATCAAAGCAACAATCGAGCCAATGGAAGACTTCAAGTTCGCCTCGCCCCAAGAAAGCTCGTCAGGTGAAATCAAACATGAAAACAATGCTGATTTGTTTTTTCGATGTGAAAGGAGTCGTCCATTCAGAGTTTGTTCCGCAGGGTCAGACAGTTAACAGGGGGTCTATGCTAGTCTCAGTCTCTCTACAGAGACGAAAAATTGTCTCTGTGGAAAGACAATCTTTCTAAAGAGACAGTAGAGAGATTATTATGTTTTAAGCGATGCTCCAGTCATTCTCTCTCAGGAAACGTCACCATTTTCCCATGATGCTTAGAATACGCGTATACATAACGTCAATCTCATTCCAACCAATAAAACTACTCATTACATTGCATTTCACTGGTACTGTGTAAACTCAGTATTTGAAGAAAATGGCGATAAACAGATATGATTATTTATATAATTACACCACACAACAAATATACGCTTTGATAAGTGAATTGGAGAAATGAGCTATTTTATTTTACAGAATATGAGTGAATGTATCGGAGCAGTCATTGAGAGAAATGTGGAATGAGTAATTGTTAGTAAATTCACAACAAAGGGTAAGATTTTACTTTGAAAGCTGTCATTCACTCACAAGTCAGTTGTTTAGATTGTGTGTGTTGCTTTTTATATCTTTAATTGATTTTGTTAGTTGTTATTTATAATTATGAATATTAACAAAAACATGAACATTTCAGCATATAAAAGTTTTGTATTCATTGTGAACATAACGTTAATTTATAATTAACGTTGATAAATGGCAGCAGTCAAAGTAAAATTTTACTTAACCTTTAGCGCTCCACCGCCTAGCTATGCTAGACAAAGTTTAAGACCCAAAAACTTCGTTATTTTTGCTTAAATCGAGAAAAAGTGGTTAAAATCTCAAATTCTATCATATTTTCCATATTTCTATCGTATTATTCAAAAATTTGATTTTCC
>AYEL01081525.1:0-57812 GCA_000484575.1 Olivierus martensii | reverse complement strand
TTGTTTACATATGCAAATTAGGCCTAATTCTTTCGTATTTTTTTTCTTTTTTTCTTTTGGTCCTATAACTAAAATTAAAAAACGATATCAGGACAGAGTATATGGACAACAAAATATAATTTTTTCTTGCCAAAAAATTTAAAAGGAAAAAAGTTATGGCAAATTATCAAATATTGAGTATCATATTTCATATTTCCGTGGAGGGTAGGGGGAATTTTTTTTTAATTTGAGGAGCGTTAAAGGTTAAAATATTTTAAATCATCGATAACATAATTGTTAAAAAATTTTAAATACTGATATTAAATTGGAAAAATATGATGATAAATAAATATTAAATCATTGATAACACAATTGTTAACAAATTTTAAATACTGATATTAAATTGGAAAAATAAGATGATCAATAAATATTAAATATTTAATGCATAGAATTCTGTTTGAATTTTCATTTATTGTTTAAAGGTGTTTATAAAATGGGAATATGCAGTAATGTCTTAAACGATGAATAATAGCTTAAACAAAAACATCTTAATATCCAATTGTCTATTGATCAAAATTATATACTCAATATTTTGTTGAAATTCTCTGAGAAAAACTACAACGCAGATATATTTTAACTGAAAAAAAGTGTCTTTTATTCAATATGTGTAAATTTGATGCTAACATTCCTCAATGCTACAATTTCATTTTTTTAAATTAATAATTAAATTTTTTTTTTAAAAATAGATCACCCAAAACAGTCCAAATATTTTAATGGTCCTTAAATATTCTATTCCGATTGAAATTATGTATTATTTCTTTTTTCAAAACATCTAAATGTCGATTGTCTCTTCTGAGAGATAGGTAAGACTATCACTCTCCAGAAAGAGAATTTTTGAGAGAGAAAAAATTGTCTCTGACTAAATTGTCTCTTTAAAAGTACTGCAACATCAACTTAGAACGAGAAAATTGTCTCTCTAGCGGAACAACCAATCAGAAGCGACGTTTGCTTAGTGACGTCAAATAGTCTTCTCTAGAGAGAGAATTTTTGTTAAGAGCAGCATAGACCCCCAGGCTTTCTACTTGGAAGTTTTGCAAAAATTGTGCAACAGTGTGCAGCAGAAGCAGCCCAATTTGTGGCGGTCAGGTGACTGGTTTTTTCACCATAACAATGCCCCTGCTCACACATCCCTGTACGACAATTCTTGTACTGACAATTCTTGTAATGTCTGTACGACAATTCTTGACCAAAAATTATATGACCCCTGCTCCTCACCCCCATACTCACCTGACCTTGCCCTGTGTGACTTTTTTTTGTTTCCTCGAATGAAAAGAGACGTGAAAGGAAAGTGTTTTGCTGATGTTGCTGTGAAGAAAAAATGACGGAGGCGCTGTCAAGCATCACAAAAGATGAATTTAAACAATGTTTTGAAAAATGGAATAAAAGATTAGACAAGTGTATTAGAGCAAGTGGAGAGTACTTTGAAGAGGATTGAAGGTTTGTGCTTAAAATTTGAATAAATAAGTTAAAAAAAAAAAATTAGTTCGGTTTCTTTTGGGTACCCCCTAGTATATTTCAGAAATGTTCTACCAAGGAAAATGGAGCCCAGAATGTTGGCTGACTAATGCTAAACTCTCTAGAGCAGGGGTTCTTACTCTTTGATGACTCAAGACCCCCAATGGATTGTCCAATGGTCCCATACCCCTTCACTTGACTGTCGAAATAATCATCACCATTCCTTATATCAGTTGCCAGTACGACTTCCAAATATGTTAACAGCTTGAATTTACTGTACTTCAGAGATTGAGTCCGATACTCCCGTTAAGAATCCCTGCTCTAGAGGAATGTTCCACGGCAAATACATTTTAGACAAGAATGCAATATATATATAATATATTGTATATTTTGAATAAAGACTTTTCTATCACAAAAAATGTTAATAACTCAAACATTGCTTAATAGAAAAATTTGGTTAATAGATTTGAAATCACTAAAAAATGTTATAAGAATCAGCTTTTCTTTCCATTTAAAGAAAAAGTTCATTTTTGTGAACCAATCTATTTTTTTTATAATAATAATTTTCTTGATTTTATAGGCTATGTATTCATTTCTTTAAACAAATAATTTATTAAACTATTAGAAATGCTAAATAAAAATCAGTAAAGTAAAATTTCATTGTTAAGAGTATAACTCCTGTTTTTGTATTACTTCTGTAGAAAATAAATTCTGACTTTAAGAGTGCATGCTATGAACAAATTAACAAAAAGTTGATAACTACCTATATAATAAATCACAAATATATTGAAAAATTTTTTTAAAAACAAGTCAACAAAAATTCAATGATAAACTGAATGTTCTAGGCCAAATAATCCCTAATGGAAAAAATTAGAATATTTGATTTACTATATATATTAAATGCTTAATTAGATTTCATTGTAATGTAATTCAATATGAATGTATAAATTGATTACTTACCATCCCCTTCATCCTCATCATCATCATCTTCATCTGGATTAAATTCTCCTTCACTTTCTTCCTAAAAATTTAAGTAATATATTTTCAATTTATAGAATATTATATAAAGTAAATGTAATTTAACTGAAATATTAAAATTTATCTTAATTAAGAATTCAAATGAAAATAATTTCTGCTGTTGAACTATTTATGCATGTTTACTTTTCCCTCCATCTTTTAGACCTACACATTTCAACAACAAAATAACTTGGCTCCAATAGTATTTCTATGCTGTTGACTGTTTAACTTTGCCAAAAGTGCCAAAAGTTAGCTAGATAAAGTGGTGTCCAGAATCATTTGAAAGTCTCATATGACATCCCCACTATGTTTGTGATAGTCAAATGAAGACTACCACAATTGGATTATCACAAGCATGATAAATTTTAATTTTTCAGCTATTGTTGCTGGTTCAAATAGTTTAACAAAATGTGAAAAAGTGCAAAGTTTAATTTACATTAAAAAAATTACACTGAATGCAGACTGTTTTTAGTTTGCTTATTTACATCATTTTAGAGTCAGGCTTGATGCAATTTTAATATAATGGATAATTAATTAGCATAAATTGATAGAAGACTATTAGCAGTTTTTAACATATGTTGGAATTAATCCTCTAATTCTAATAAGCATTTTCTCTAGCAACGTAAATTGAATACAGTAGGCCCATCTTAACCGGCCACCATGGGACTGAACCCTTGGCTGGATAACGAAATGGCCAGTTAAACCGAATTACATATACAGTATACAGTTATATGGAATACAATACATATACATCACAAGATAAGCAGGAAAAAAAAATCACAGAACACTAAATACATACTGAATCACTATATTTTAATTTAAGCAAACAATTGTACTATTACATCGTTAAAAATAGATATTAAAAAGAAGGAAAATATAGGTACTGTAATGTACATTACTGTGTTCTAGAAGAAATCGATAATTTTTTTTTGTTTTTTTTGCATCCATTACTTTTTTAAAAGCGAAATAACGCCATTTCTTTATGAACATCATATCAATTGCAGTGGATTCTTTCTGTTGTTCGATGTATAGTGTTGCCAACTCCAGTGCTGCTTTTGCTTCGGCATGGCTAATTTTGTCGTTTTCTCTTTCTTTCAGGATGTCATCGTCGTCTTTGTCTCCTTCGCCGATAACGGCTTGAACAATTTCATCATCATTTAAAAATTCATTTTTGAGTTCATCATCAGCAGTTATCCACTCCTGTAAATCTTCTTCATTGAGCTCATTACAGTCAGGAAGTTTTCTCAAATCAGTGAGCAGGATGTCATTATTACCTGTTTCAGGTGCTTCTGTAGGACTGTATTCAGCTACAGGATTATCTTCTTTATTTTCAATGGCTTGCTCTACATTTGGCCATAGATTTTTCCAAGATTTGACAAATGTAGATTGAGGCATTTCTTTGTAGACCTTAGCCACCATGTAGATAACGTCCTTACTATTTATAGTTTTTAGAACAGCAAATAGTCCATTGTCATCAGTCTCCAGTTTGTAGAGAATTTCTGAGATCAGTTTGTGCCTGTAGCATCTCTTGAAGGTTTCTATAACCCCCTGGTCCATAGGTTGCAATAGGCTTGTAACATTAGGGGTCAGGAACATAATTATCTGTTATTTTATTTTTTTGAAATATTTTCGACCACTGCTCTGTCACTGAGTTGATTTCAGGGGTGGATTTAGGCATAGTCTTTATGGGCTGCAGCTCAGGGCCTCCTTTCAATCTAAGGGTCCCCTTTGCGGTCGAAAATAAAATAAAAATAAAAAAACAATTTAAATTAAAAATTTAAGAACAAATAAATTATACAAAATTTTTTCGTACCTAGATGATGTTTAAATTGTTGGTTTGCAACATTATTGGATTTGAATAAAATATCAAATATCAATGTTTTAAATGATAGATACTATCATTTAAAACATTGATATTTGATATTATATGGCTCTGTCTACTATCAGCTCAGCCAGTGGTCAGTAAAATCAAAATATATTTTGTCATTTGTCAATATGTAAATAATATGGCAATGTCGCAAATCTAACTCTCTAAAATATGTTAGTTTAGCATAGCTCTCACCGTTAGGTTAATTTGGATTAATTTAGTAGGCTCTCAAACAGTGTTAGCCCAGGACCCCCAAAGTTAACAGTCTGCCTATGGTTGATCGTCTTTTCCTTTTTGATCCAAAATACAATAAATTGCCAATTTTAACTTGGCACCTGGAGCTTATCGTCTGTAATTATCTTTGGTCATGCATTATCAATTTGATACATTAATTTGCATAAATTATCTATAATTTATTATCAGTTATAGGATTAGAAGAAATATTTTATCGAAATCCTTCAAATGTTTTCTCCTAACTGCAAAAATTCCTGTTTTTTTCAATATTTATTTTGTAATCCGATCTCATTTGATTAAAAACAACAGAGTATCATATTTCAATTTGCCATAATTTGTTTATAAATTTAACAATGGATGCACTGACTGCTGTTTAAGTCAAATTACCCTTGTATTTAAATGACTAGGGGTGACATTTGTCTGTCAGAGTGGGGAGAAAGGAGGGGCATGGCCTGTCGTGCCGACCTTGAAAACCATAAGATTCCTATCATTGTAAAACTTGTAATGGTTTTATGGAAAAAATATCATACTTGTTTAAACATAAGGTAGAAATTTTTATTTTATTTTTTTTTAATTATGATATGTTTATGAAGTTGTTTTGCAATACTTTTTATCTAACTTCTTTTTATTTTTTTTTAAATTGTTATTTGTAAACAAATCGGGTATCCTATTATGTTGTTTCACTTTTCCATAATTTAATTATTCAAATATTCTATCTTCTCTTCGTTAGTAAAGATTATAAGATATACTATAAATGCTAAATTTTTCTGCTGATATCAGTTTAGTGACCAAATGCTTTTGTCATTTCCAATTATATACAAAAGCCTGTAATTCTTCAGATCTTTCTAAAAATAAATTTTTTTTTGACTTTATTAAATTGCTTATTTTATTAATTTTTTAATGTATCTTGAATCATTTTATAACTTTTTTTATAACACATTTACAAATTTAAATATTTAATTCTGATTGTGTGTGTATGTTTGCATGCACCATTAGGCATAGAGATAAATACTGTATAATCAATCATTATAAAATTAATAAAAATGAGCTATAAATGAAAAACTTTTATTTTAATTATTTTAATGATTGTAAAGTATATATTTTTAAAAAACTAAAACTAAAAAAAAATCTAGAATTACTAAATATATAAACATTTTATAAATTAAACATCCATTATTAAGGTTACTCATTTTTATATATGACTAAAATAGTTTAATCATACATACAAGTAGAATAAATTAAGTAAACTAGGTTTTAAAAAGGAGGAAAAATAAAAAATTAACAATAAACTGCAAAAATCTAGTGTGCGCTTCACTGCAAAACACAAAAATAATCCATGCTTTTGACGTCGAGAGAATTTTTAAAAGCTGATAATATGTATTTTTAAAAACGATGGAATTAATGCAAAATTGGTTCAGTGCATCTGATATCTACTAGGAAGTTAGGAAGCTAGAAATTTTTCTAGATTTTTTTTAAAAATTTCATAATTAATGATTTTTTATGAATTTTTTTTAAGTTGTATCAAATTGATGCTACACGCTAGATGCCGAGATAATTATTAATTATAAGTTTGACAGTTATACACATTAAAGAGACTATTTCCGTTGCTTTAGCCTTTGCATATGCTATCAACGCTAAGCAATTCATAATCCCAAACAACATGGTCATCCATTCTGTTTGTATAAACCACTTTCTTATAAACTTGTTTCTGATTGGCTTGCTCTCAAAATTTTATCATTTTAACTCATTGACTAGTTTTCATGGCGAACGAAATACGCACTCGCCGATTTATTGTCTATACCAACATTTCTCAAACATTTTTCATTCACGACCCCATTTTTCATTACGAGATTTTTCGCAACCCTTTTTCATTCATGACCCCATTTTTCATTACGAGATTTTTCACGACCCCAAGTATTAAATATTTTCATTCACGACCCCATTTTTCATTATGAGATTTTTCGCAACCCCAGGTCACGACCCCATTTTTCATTACGAGATTTTTCGCGACCCCAGGTATTATAAAACATACAAGTACATAAATCATTTACACACTTATTAAGATGAACAATAACGTACAAGTATATAAGTCATTTACACACTTATTAAGATGAACACAACCACGAAAGTATATAAGTCATTTACACACTTATTAAGATGAACACAATCAACCAATCACTACATCATTTATACACTTATTAAGATGAACACAATCAGCCAATTACAAGTCATTTACACACTTATTAAGATGAACACAATCAATAACTACATTGAAAATACATATGTTGTCATACGTTAAATATTGGACGTTAGACAAGTATATAAATCATTTATACACTTATTAAGATGAACACAATCAACCAACTACATTAAGTCATTTACACACTTGTTAAGATGAACACAATCAACCAACCACAGCTTACACACTTATTAAAATGAACACAATCAGCCAACTACACTGAAAATAGTCCAAATGTTAATATTGGACATTTGTGGAAATTACATATAAACTGAAATTCAAGTATTTGAATTTAATTTTTGTAATTACATATAAACTGAAATTCAAGTATTTGAATTTAATTTTTGCGACTCCTTACATATAAACTGAAATTCAAGTATTTGAATTTAATTTTTGCGACCCTTATAAACTGAAATTCAAGTATTTGAATTTAATTTTTGCGACCCCATTATATAAACTGAAATTCAAGTGTTTGAATTTAATTTTTGCGACCCCAGAATTTCGCTTCGCGACCCCTTTTAGGGTCGCAACCCACAGTTTGAGAAACGCTGGACTAGACAGATCAATGTACGGATAGTAGTTTGAACACTTTTCATGGAGTTGATTACGAATGATGGAGAGGCGGACGGAATTTAGCTCTAAGGGGGAACCAAGCCTTAATGTTCATAATTTTGGTTTTGTTATTTTATACTTGATAAAAGATTCTCATTGCATGTCATTTGATAGCATATGCTGCTCAGTCATTTACTACCAGAGGCCATTGATGAGATATACTTATGTAGCAGAACCAAACAGTAAAATTTTACAACTGCAATTTGGCCACTTAATCTATTTATTGCAGTTGTGCTTAAGTTTTGAGTTTCTAATCATAGTTACTAAATGTTTTTTAGCCAAAATTTCTTGTTTTAAAAGGTTTTTTATGAAAATTTGTTTAATTGAATATTTTTTTGGAAATTAGCTTTTTCTCTCTCATTTATATTCGTGTTGTTTTAATTATATGTTAAAATAAACTTAATTATGGAAATGTTTTCAAATAATTACTTTTTTATAGCATGAACTATAAAATATTAAAATGTAAAAAATTTTACTTAATTCTACTAAATTAGGTAATATTTTTTTTATTAATTGTTGATTTTTTTTACTTCATTTTCACTGTGTTTTTGTCAAAAAATAAAGAATTCTAATGTAAACAAAGATCCTTGGCACTTTTACTTTATTTACTGCCATTCCATTTTATTCTTTTTCCTGCCAAGCTTATTACACTCTTGGAAGTGTAGTATGAGGAGTGATGTGGGAGTTCACCATCATGGAGTCCAATTAGAGCAAAGTAAAGAATATTATAATTATGTATGAAGAAACAATTTTTTGTTATTTGTTTACATAAGGTTTTTGATATAAATTTTCAAATTTATAAAATATTAAGTTAAAATTAATGAAATTAAAAAATATATATCAATAAATTTTTAAATAGTTACATAAAATGCAAATTTTGATTAATGAATATTAATTATTTTGAATTTTATTGATTTTGAAAATATGGTTCAGTTTTTTTTTTTATGGCTTGCTTTCTCAGAAGACAATTGCTATATTTGGATAGCAGCTATTTCATTGGATGACTGAATCTTCATATAAAAACATTGTTTTTTAGCAATCTCATTTATGAAATGAAAATTTCTGAAAAAATGCTGACATTGTTAGAAAGAGAATAAAAATTGTAATAAATTGCAAAATTATTAACATTTCAATTTGAAAATTAAATGAGGTATTATGATTTAAATTTTTTGCATATTACCATATTACTTTGAATTTAAGCCACAGTAGGATTTTAAAATTGGAAATTTGGAAAAAATAAAAAATGATTTTATAATAGATATTGAAAAATAAGAAACATTTTTTATTTACTTAAACAGGTATTAATATACATAATAAGCTATCTAATTTATTGAGAATCTTCTTCAGATATGCAACCACTTTCGTTTTTTTTTTTTTTAAATAGCGCCAATCATCTTCAGATATGCAACCACTTTTTTTTTTTTTTTTTAAATAGCGCCAGGTATCTTCTCCCAAACATGTTCTAATCAATCTTTCATCAATTCTGTTTCATCCGTGCATTCTTTTATGCTCGAATTAAAACACTCTTAGGGAAAATTTTCTTGGGTACAGTTTTTTTGTTTAAAATAAAAAGTGGCAATTTGTTTCCATCAGCGGTTATAATCAGCATTACAATAATTCTTGTTTTTCTTATAATTAAAATATGACCAGATAAGACACAATTCTACAAGCTACTATCAAACAGCAACTGGATTAAATCAGAAAAGTAGGAACAGGAGGACCGAATATGCTGTTATCAACGGTCATAATACTATGTGCATGCTTAGAACGTAAAGCAAAAACCCAAACGTTGGGGATCAGGAGAAATAAGATGTTAAAATATTCGCTTTGAATTTAAGCCACATCCAAATTTTGTCTTAAAAATTTGAATAAAAAGTGGCTTAAATTCGAAGTAATACGGTAATTAGACTTAAGTAATTAATTTTGGCATATGATTTCATTTTTTTAGTGTCTGGTATGCAGGAGGTTAAACCAGGAATTCTTAAACTGAGAACTACCTGTACTATTATAAATATTTTAAGCTAAATTACCACTGATGAAAAAAATTAAACTGTAATTAATAATTTTTTTAAATTAAGACTACAGTGCCATCATATATTGAATTAGTAATTAATTAAACTTAGGCTAAGTTGCTGTTATCTGTTAGTTAAAAATTAATGCTCAATTATTAAGTAAATTTCAAAAATACAAAATTTGCCATGACTGGAGTTATGACAAATTTTTTATTCCTAAAAAAAGAATAGGAAGTTAAATTGAAAATGAAATGTAGCTCAAGGAGTTTGTCTCGTGAATGCAGTCACATTTTCTCTTGACAGATACTGCTGCAACATGGGCATGTTCCATTCAATTCTTATAAAATTATACATACAATTAAATATATTTTTCTATGATTTTTTTTTAAACTTAAGGAGACCATACATTCTTTATTGTAAAGGACAATCCTTTATTTTAAGTAGCTTTCCTTTAGATTTTTTTTTTTTTTTCCAAAACTCAATTTTTGTGCTTTATTTTAACAATATTATGGGAAATTGTTGTAGATTAGAAGTTTCAATGTTTAATGTCATACAAATGTGTGAATTTTTATAGAAAAATCAGGGAAATTTAGTTTAGTGTAAACTCATCATTAGTTATATTCTGTTAACTTGATAAAAACAGATTTGTCTAAAGTAAATTATATTATCATTTATTTGGACTGTTTTAATTATGGTAATTTAAAATTATGTTCAATTCTTATTAGATATTTCTTTGAACATTGATGATGATCTATTTGATGAGGTTTGTTTTATTCAAAACTATATTACCAGAGAACAGTTGGAAGGGTGGTAACAAAATACAGAAATCAGTTATCATGAGTTGAATTATTTAAACATTTCATTGATAGACAAATTCCTTTCAAAAATATTTCAAAAATTGTAGAATTTTGTTTGTCTTCCTGGATCAAATTATTCTACTGAGAGAGTATTCTCAATAATCTATCTTCTATATTATAATTAGTCAAAGTGGCTGGCTGGAGTCCCTTTTTCAGACAAACCACTGTACCGTTTCTATAAATAGGGCCGTTAGAAAGGTCTAATTTTCGGATGTCTGCGACAACAGATCTTTTTTGTAATTTTCGGATGTCTGTGACAACAGATCTTTTTTTATTTGGCCATTTTTTTTGCGGATGTCTGCGACAACAGATCTTTTTTTTATTTGGCCATTTTTTAGGGCCTGAATTTCTTATTTATGACAATAAATATCAATAGATGGTGCTAAGTGTCAAAGAAAGGGGCAAGGGGAAAAGGGTAGAGATAACTTACCTGCATTACTATTATTGGATTTTTACAGAATTACTTACTTGTTAGCTAAAAGAATTATTACTGATTTTATGATACAGGATACTGTTCAGCTAAATTTTTCACACCTTATTTAACCTTTTCATTGGATGTTTTATTTTAAAGGAAATTTTATGTTGAATTTGCAGTTAAGCCTGTTCTACATCCATAATTACGATGGTGATATATTACATATCTCAAATGAAATTTGCTTATATTTTAACACACAAAGAAATTATAACTATTCATCATGCTGTAAACTACCCCCTTCACGGGGTGCAGCCCCACCCCACGGGGACCCGGTGCCCATGGGGAGATGAAACTGGGTGCAGCCCACTGTGGAGATGAAACTGAGCCCCAAGTGCCTGGGCCCGTTGGGGTGGGCCCCACGGACCCTCACCTGACGTGAGCCTCTTGATCCCTGGTAAGTGCAGTCCCACCCCACGGGGCCCCCGTGGGCCCACGACCGATGGGGGTTTCATATCCCCATGGGCCCACCCGTGGAGTAGGGCCGTCAGGGGCGCAGAGCCCATGGGGTGTAGCCTCCACGGGCCCCCGTGCAATTACTACACATTTGAACTAATGCTTAATAAAATATATAGTAAATAAATTTGCAAGATAAGCTATTATTATACAATATGCTGTTATATAAAGTATTATAAGATTAGATCACAATAGCAAATTTTCGCTCATTTATATCAGCGGGGAATTTCTAGTAAATAATAATTGGAATAGTGAAAAAGTTCAACTTGCCTTGAAGCTTGCATTTACACAAATTGCAACTACGAAATGAAATGTTTATTTTTTTTAAAAATCATAAAATTCCAAACGTACTTAAAAAAAATACATTCATCACAAAAATATCACAAAAATGTCTTTAATTTGTTTGGTCTTTTATTAATTATATTTTTTTATTAAAACTGTTCAGATCTGTTTTCATTTTTTTAATTATTTCTAAGCTAATTAAATTTTACACCAAGGTTGCCAACACAATCCAACCAATTTCAAACTTTCAGAAAAGTGCACAGTATCATATTTTGATATAAAGAGTAAGAAAATTTCATAACATACAAACTCCTGATAGTTACAAACTTGTTTAAAAACATACAGGAATAAAATCCTAAATTTTCAAATTTGACCTTTATTTTTTCTAAGAAAATATGGTCACTCTAGTTATATTGTAAATTTAAAACTACCCAATAGTCAGTAACAATGTGCATTCATTAGTTTCAAAGTAACAACAACAGTTTCAAACAATAGTCTATATTTTTGGAACGGGGGAACACCCTTTTCCGATTAATAAGAGGTGGGCCCAGTTCCAACAACGGGCTGCATCCACATACATAGAAGGGGACTGGATGGTGGATGGTGAAGGGTTGAATATGTCAGGCTGGGCCCAGAATCCTGAAAAAACTTTTCAGAAGATGCCAGACCAGGTCCTGCATGGCATGCAAACTAGTGTTTATGATTTCCCGGCTTTTTTCATTCCCGGGAAATCCCAGGAACATAAAAGCCATTCCCGGGAATGCATTAAAATTTAACAAAATCTAAAAAAGTAGTTATTTATAATTAATATTAATAAAAAATACACAAAAGAAGGATATTAATAAATTCCAAAATTTATATTCCTTTATATATGACTAATTCACAATTCGAACTACAAAATACAAATAAAATATACATCACTTATTCTTAATGTATGATTTGAGGAAACATAAGCAATCAATGCTCTTATCGCTCAGTCTAGTTCTTAGCTTTGTTAATAAACAAATCTGCAACAGAAAATGCTCTTTCTGCTTTGATGATGAAGGAATTGTTTTCAGAGCCTGGCCCAGTTTTATAATACTGTACTTGATGATTGATTTCCTGTTGATTCAAATAACTGTAATTCTTGCTTCACAATCTTGCTCAAGCTAGAACTCAGGCTAGTTGAACAACGTAGGACCTTTGTCTTTGAGTGGATCGCTTTTTCTAATTTTTCGTTCAACGTCATTGGTTTCTCTTCCAAATTTCCCGTAGTCTCTTCTCCAAAAGTTAAGTAGGTAATTCACAGTCACTTTTTGAATTACTTACTTAACATTATAATAAAATTTAATTTAAAATAATGCAAATTTTATGTTGATTTCATAAGAGGAAAAGAAGTAAACTAACCAACCAAGTTGCCAACACGTATCATACTCATAGATCAATTAGATATAATCCATGATCAGATGTGAGTGCAACTCTGTTAGTAAACCATGCCTACATGTTTTTCCATATTGCCAATTAATAAATTCTTTGATAAATAACTCTCATACAGTCTTCAGGATTATGTTTAATTATATTTTATAATTTTTTGTATCTGCGTGGTAGTTCCCGGGAATACAAAAAGTGTGAAAATCTTACAATTTCCTGGGATCCCGAGTTCCCGGGAAATAAACACTAATGCCAACACGTTACCACGTGGCTATCCAGCCACCATGACCCTATACTGTGTGGTTCCTCTTTTTCTTTTGAGAACATCATCATTTGGTGAATGGCATATTTCCTTTTAACTCAAGTTCTTGTACATAACTTGTACAAAAATAGGAGACTTTTGATCTTGTATTGTTTGAATGGAACTTATAAAGTAAATGAAGCCTACTTTGATTGTAAAGTTATTTACAGTTTTTAGCGACGTCATGATAGCATGCACTCATGCCCATGACCAAGTGTGATTTGTTTTATAATCTCTCCAACGCCATAATTTTAATCAACCTAGTTCCGCTGCTTCTATTAACGTAGTAAATAACACCAAGCACTTGAAGCAGGACAAACACAAGTTTATTATTAGATATATATAAACTACATATACTAATAATAGGGCAGTCTTTCCGGAAACGCTTTCGGCCTTCTACGGCCCTCCTCAGCCGGTACTCAGAAGTGACTGAAGATCTACCCCGTATCGGAATGCAGGCCGTTCCTGCTGGGGTACATTATAAACAAACACTAAATTTAAAGGGCTCGCGATGACACACAGACGGGTTGTGGACCAGATGTTGGTCCGTTGTTACAAAAACACATATTTTATTTCGTTCTACATACTTTCAGTTGTGAGTTATTAGGCTGTGTTATATACGGTATCTCATCTTACAACATCGTCAAAAATCACAAATTAAACCGCGTGAAGTTAACACCAATTTATTATTTTTTCTTTCCTAAACTGTATTATTTTGTATTTTTCTTTTTGGTGTTAACTTCACGCGGTTTAATTTGTGATTATTAACGATGTTGTAAGATGAGATACCGTATATAACACAGCCTAATAACTCACAACTGAAAGTATGTAGAACGAAATAAAATATATGTTTTTGTAACAACGGACCAACATCTGGTCCACAACCCGTCTGTGTGTCATCGCGAGCCCTTTAAATTTAGTGTTTGTTTATAATGTACCCCAGCAGGAACGGCCTGCGTTCCGATACGGGGTAGATCTTCATTCACTTCTGAGTACCGGCTGAGGAGGGCCGTAGAAGGCTGAAAGCGTTTCCGGAAAGACTGCCCTATTATTAGTATATGTAGTTTATATATATCTAATAATAAACTTGTGTTTGTCCTGCTTCAAGTGCTTGGTGTTATTTATCTCCAATGCCATATTGTGATGTCACAACAGTGAATGTTTCACATGAAATCGATCAATCTATTTTCTGTTAAATGCCACTGCACATTATTGATTATTTTTGTAATTAATTTAAATACTAGGATATCACTTGACGATTTTTCTAAGGGAAAACTTTGTAAATATATTGGGTTGTTCGGAAAGTAATTTTGTTTTTTCCCACGAGTATCGTTAGTTGTATTTTAACCAGCCAACTTCGTTCTAAATCATATTATCATTATATATTTTGACAGCTGACACTTCAAGGTTTATTTAAAAAAAATTTTTTTTTTTTTCAATTCTGTGCAGTTGTTTTTTTTTGTGTCGTATCAAAAATGAAAATAAAAAGGAGCATTTTTGGCATGTTTTACTTTTTTATTACCGAAAAAGTAAGAATGCTGTTCAAGCAAGAAAAAAGTTGTGAAGTGTATGGAGATGTGTTAACAGAATTTCAGTGCCAAAAATGGTTTGCAAATAATTTTCACTAATACAATATTTTTACAGTTCTATAAGCAGGAATATTATTATATCATACTCCTGCTTAGAGCTGTAAAAATATATTGATTTGCAAAATTTCATTCTAACAATTTCGATATTATAGATGCACCATGTTTTGGAAGGCCAATTGAAGCTGATGAAGACAAAGTCATTAATTGAAGCAAACTGCTGAATAATGGCATGAGAAATTGCTGCAAGATTGAATTCAACTGTTCATGACCATTTCAGACGACTTTGTTTTGTTCCAAAGCTCGATATTTGGGTTCCACACATTCTCAAAGAAAAAGATTTGCTCCGTTGCATTGATATCTGCGATTTGCTGTTCAGATGTGAAGAAAATGATCCTTTTCTAAAGCGAATCATAACTGGCGATGAAAAATGGATTGTTTACAACAATGTTGAACATAATATTGATATATATCAGATAACATAAGCAGTCATGGAGCAGAAAAGATGAGGTTGCTCAAAGCACTTTGAAAGCAGATAATCATTTAAAAAAAAGTGATGTTCTCTGGTGGTATTTCAAGGGAATTATTATTATTATTTTTTTAACTTCTACCATACAAATCCACAATTAATTTGGAAATGTACTGCCACCAATTGGACAAATTGAGTGAATCCATCAAAGAGAAAAAACAAGATTTGATTAACAGAAAAGGTGTAGTGTTTCACCATAATGCCAAACTTCATACAAATTTGATGACTTGCCAGAAGCTGTTACAGCTTGGATAGGATGTGTTACCACACTTACTATATTCGTCAGATCTGGCACCCTCTGATTATTACTTGGTTCAGTTGTTTGCAAACAAAGATCAGAAGTTCTACGAGCATGGAATCATACTACTACCAGAAAGATGGCAAAACGTATTGGATCAAAATAGTTATTATATAATTAAATAAAATATTTATATACTATAAAAAATTGTCCATTTTCATGGAAAAAAAACGAAATTATTTTCCGAACAATCCTATATTAAAAAGCATTTGTTATAAATTAGTTTTAATAATAATTTTTAAATTTCAGATGCAACAGCGAGGGGGCAGAAACGGAAGAGAGATGATGAAGATTGAGATTTGTTTAATGGAGTGAAAAGAACTATTAACACTCCTAGAAATTCATTGTACAGCTATAGTAGATACATCAAGGACCTCAATCATTTAATTCCTAGGATTGCCATGCACAGAATCTATTGACATAGGGTAGGATTGTATTGTTTCTCTTCCCTATGTATGAACTATAATTGTGGTTTTTCCCATTGCCATTAGAAGACATCTGTGCCTGGCAGTCATTTAGGATGTGAAGTTCAAGAACATATTTCCTACCATTGCACAAGGCTGAAGTTTTAATAATAAACTGTACAGTTTGGGTTCATAATTCTCATTTGCTTAAATTCTTTGATATAGAGTGATCATTCCTTTGCTGTGTATTTTATGATTTTGTGTGCTTGTTATTATGTTGTGCATTGTGTAATATATTATGCACTCAAGTCCTCTCATTCATCATATACATTACAGAATTGTTATATTTCATAAACCATTAATAAATTCATGTTAATTTTATCAGAATGAACCTTTTGAATCTTAATATACAAATTTAAAAATACAGTCTTGTAACTTTATCAAAATCAGTCTTATAATTGATCTTTATACAGATTGATGAAGATTGTCATGGAGAAGGCCAAAAATAAATTAAAATTTTGTACTATAGACTTTTTTAAAAATTTGAATGTCAAATTAAGTTCTTGTTAAAGTATATCTTACATGTTTCATAACAATATCTTGTGCATTAGTACGGAGCTTATTATTGCACAAATTTTACAAATACTTGAAATAATCAGTTTTCAGCCTTGTGTTCCAAAATATTGAGCGGCATTAGAAGTAAAAATCTTTGTATTCAGTTCTTGTTGAATAAAAAATTTTTTACAATATAAAATTTAAGAATTAGTTTTAAGTGTACCTTAATATAGATACATGAATTGAACTTCAGTAGTATATTTATGTAAATATTTTCGCCAATTACGTTAATAATTTATAAAATTATTATTAAATCTTTCGCGGCACACAGTTTGACAGACTCTGGCCTCGAACGTCTGTCATGCTGCCAGAGTAGAGCTTTAACACTCTACCACAGTATAATGACTACTCTGATGCTGCGTTCTAATTGAATTTTGCCACGGCTCAATCTGCCACCTGGTGGATATTTTTGGCGTTCTTTCAAGGGTGATCCTAGATCGTTGGTGTAATCATTTGTATTTCAAAATGGAGTATAGAAATCGTAAACTATGTTCTGTCACACAATGCTCATTACGAGCAAGAAATGAGTTTGCACGTTTTTTCGAAAGAAAAGAAATTATTATTTGTGGATGATTAAGTTAAAAATACGAAAAGAGGAAGTAATATTTTTTCATGTTTGTTGCAACTACATATTTCAAATCATCTGACTTTGTTTTTAAATGCTAAGCCAAAACAGATCTTCGTTAATTTTAATTTACATACATGATATTTAATAATCAGATCTGATTAATACTTTAAAATATGGCTTAAATAATTTTATAAAATTAAGATTTAAAAAAATGCAGTCCCATTAAATCTGCCAGTAAGGAAGCATGATAAACAAACCAATGAAAAGAACCGATCTGCAACTTTACGCGAAAAACGATGTAAAAATAGATCGCACAAAAAATCTTTGACATTAGGTATACCTTTTTTTATGTAATGAATAAAATATTATTTTAAAAATTATTTAAACAGAATGTGGACAACTGCAGGAACACATTATTATAAATGTATTTCCACTTTTTTTAATATTTATAACGTGGCGATTTCAAAGAAGCGAGCAGACCAGGAGCGACTGGACGCGACAAGGTACGCCTAGTTTTATCGAACCTTACCAGCAAGCTTACTATCTTGGAATATAGAACATTACATGTAGTTCAAATTTATTTTAATAATTTATAAAATTATTATTAAATCTTTCGCGGCACACAGTTTGACAGACTCTGGCCTCGAACGTCTGTCATGCTGCCAGAGTAGAGCTTTAACACTCTACCACAGTATAATGACTACTCTGATGCTGCGTTCTAATTGAATTTTGCCACGGCTCAATCTGCCACCTGGTGGATATTTTTGGTGTTCTTTCAAGGGTGATCCTAGATCGTTGGTGTAATCATTTGTATTTCAAAATGGAGTATAGAAATCGTAAACTATGTTCTGTCACACAATGCTCATTACGAGCAAGAAATGAGTTTGCACGTTTTTTCGAAAGAAAAGAAATTATTATTTGTGGATGATTAAGTTAAAAATACGAAAAGAGGAAGTAATATTTTTTCATGTTTGTTGCAACTACATATTTCAAATCATCTGACTTTGTTTTTAAATGCTAAGCCAAAACAGATCTTCGTTAATTTTAATTTACATACATGATATTTAATAATCAGATCTGATTAATACTTTAAAATATGGCTTAAATAATTTTATAAAATTAAGATTTAAAAAAATGCAGTCCCATTAAATCTGCCAGTAAGGAAGCATGATAAACAAACCAATGAAAAGAACCGATCTGCAACTTTACGCGAAAAACGATGTAAAAATAGATCGCACAAAAAATCTTTGACATTAGGTATACCTTTTTTTATGTAATGAATAAAATATTAATTTAAAAATTATTTAAACAGAATGTGGACAACTGCAGGAACACATTATTATAAATGTATTTCCACTTTTTTTAATATTTATAACGTGGCGATTTCAAAGAATGGTCTGCACAAACATAATGCTTTTATATTCCAAGATTTTTCATTTTCTCGTTTTTAACCACATGATATAAGTGAAAATGAGAATGTTTTGATTTTCTGACTTTATTCTACAAAATTAAAATACTATATAGACGACACAGAACTGACTTCTTTTCCCTTTATATACTTGGCTTTCAATACTACCTCTCCTATAAAACATCGCTTATTAGACGATTCATACGTATTTACGAATTAAAAAATTTCACTTAAGCTTATAACCATTCTCACATTATTCTTATTTTTCTATAACTATTATTAATCAGCATTATAACTTTATAACTGTACAACACCGTTACTATAAAAGCACGAAGATCACCCTTACTGCCACCATTTTGAAACAGTACAGCGCCATCTATAGATCGTGGCAAAACTCAATTGCTTGTTTATAGTATTATCATGGTCTATAAATATATATGGTCCTCCCACTCTTACCGATAACAAAGGAAAAACTGTTAAGGTCTAAATTTTAGTCACTAGGGCGGCGTTGGTGTCAGTAACTCAGTCATAGCAGACGAATTTCTATAGAGAAGGTCGGAGGAATAAAATTCTGTTTTATTTATTTACTGCTGTTAGTGCTTTTGATTTCTATTACCGCTGTTAGTTTTATTATAACAAATACTAATTCTTATGTAACAAATTCCCTATTTATGAAATTAGTTAAGATAATTGATCTTAATTTCATATATAATTTAATAAATAAAATAAAACAGGGACAGATAATTTCATATAATAATCTGGTTCTTTTTGTTATTTGATATTATAGCTTTTTAAAAATTCAAAATTATCATATTCAGTATTATATGTTAATAATAATAACTGATTGAAATTGATTTATTATCAACATTATATGTTAATAATAAATCAATCAATTTCAGTCATTTTTATCATTCTTCATCCTCTAGTGGATCCCAATAATATATGTGAATTTCATCAAATTTGATAATATTTACATCATATATAATTGGGATCCATAAGATCAGCAATCTTAAAAAGCTGCTGTGGACTCCTGAGATCTTTAGACACTTATAAAAGTCAACAAGCTTTCTACAAAAATACAAAAATATATTATTTCAATAATTAAATGAAAATTTAATCAATCATAAATCCAGCTACATGAGAAAATATAAATTGCATTTTAATCTAATCTATAGATTAGTTTTGTTCATATGTATTGAGAAATAAAATAATTAAATTCTGGGGATCCATGAATTTCTTTTTCCTTAGAAAAAGATTTGCAGAGAGATTATATTTGTGAAAAATTGTACTAGATAATGTTTATACATAAACATTACCTAATATTTAATGATACATGATAACGTTTATACATAAACATTATCAGGTATCATTAAACAATTATCATTAATTGTATTTGATAATGTTTATGTATAAATAGTATTTAGTACAATTAATCTGCTATTCTTATATCAGTCATTTTTAATAGGTTTTTCTCTTATTAGTCTCAATAATATTTGAAATTTTATTCAAATCAGATAATACATAAGCAAATTAATACTTGATGGATGATAGAGAAATAGAAAGATAAGCCTAATTCATATACCCTTTCGATTCAATTTCAGAATGGAAAAAATCAAAAAATTAAATATAAGAATATAATAAATAATATTGAAAACTCTACACTGCTAAACTTTAAATACTAAATAAATAAATAACAGCTCTTAGGAAGGAAAACACACTTTAATAAAAGTTTATTATACTGTAGAACTACACTACAGTATAATAAACTTTTATTAAAGTGTGTTTTCCTGCCTAAGAGCTGTTATTTGTTTATTTAGTATAAGAATATATAATGTCTGATTCATGTCTTTTTATGACTGATCAATGATAAGTGAAAATTTCATTTGTATATTCTTAAATTTATTTTATTGTTACTTGTGTACAATTTCAGACTGAAATTAATCTTAGAAGACAGTTCTTTTATCTAATATAGATGATAAAATAAATACTTTAAGCAACTAAATAACAAAGTCTAAATAAAAATTGAAATAGGAAAGGGCCTGACGTGTCTGATAGTTTGCAGGCCGCTCAAACCATCAGACACGTCACCACTTACGTGCTACCACTCAAAGCAGTCATGCCAAAGTAAACTATTTTATATATAACATGGTATGTAATGTATTGAATTTTTAATTTATTATACACCCTTTAAATAAATGTTTAATGTTTTATATGATTTTTTATTGAACCAAAGTGATGCATTTTTTTAAGTGGGACCCTGACCACAGACTTGTCCCAGGCCCGAAAATTTCTCTCAGTGGCCCTGCTTATGGATAAATAAAATTATTTTCTAATAAAAGCATTCACAGCTTAGCATTCACAGGTGTTATGTCACTGATAATTTTTTTAACACTAATTTTCGATCATTAACTAATCACCATATAACTGTGCGACTCCAAGCCCTATTATATGTTGCCAAGCTTTTTGTCAGAATTTTTAATATGCATCCTATAATCTGTCAGACTATATAGGATGTTTATCAAAAAGCCAGGCTTGAATCCCTCATATAAATTTTCCAAGGGATAGGTTTCTAATTTGAACCAAGGTCCTCTGACTGGAGATCTTAAGCATTTTCATGCAGCCAATCAGACTGAATGTTCTATATGCTGCATAGTTTAATTAATATATTATTCATAGATAATATGTATACATGAGTATACATATCATATAAAATATGTTTAGCTTTTTCTCCTATAACTACTATAGATTTCCATCTCATTCTCTCTATATTATGAAGGGAAATGTAAGTAAACAGGGATCAATTTAGTACTAATGCTTTAAAATCTAATATTTTAATTAATTAATTTAGCTTTACTGGCAACATAATAGTGAAATGACGTTAACTAAAGTAATGTTAAATAAAGAATTACTATATAATGAAAGGACTTCCTACTCCCTTTATTTTGGCCTTATTGGGCTGAAATTTTCAGATGGCTTTAAATAGCATAAGAAATACTGTATTTATAGTCTAAATCTGTTTGAAATTAATAGAGCAATGTTATCTATAAAGGTGTTTAAAGAGAAGAAAATCATCATCATCTAATCCCTTTATTTTAGCATGATTAGGCCAACATTTTTAAATAATTTAAATGAGCTAGAGATAAATTATATTCTAAATATCTAATCTATATACAGGTAGGCCTCGATTAATGTAAATAATGGGTTCCATAAATTTCTCGCACTATTCGAATTCGCATTATTCGAGGTATTAACTATATGTAAAATATGGTAATTGGTTCTTGCTTTGTGAGATCCGGCCAATTAACTTCATGGAAATATGGTAATTGGTTCTTGCTTTGTGAGATTCTGACCATTAGCTAAGTTCATAGTAATATGGTTCTTGCTTTGTGAGATTCCGGCCATTAGCCAACCTCATGTAATTGGTTCTTGCTTTCTGAGATTCCAGCCATTAGCTAAGTTTCACGGATTGGTTCTTGCTTTGTGAGATTCCGGCCATTAGCTAAGTTTCACGAAGGTTCTTGCTTTGTGAGATTCCGGCCATTAGCCAACCTTCACGATGTTAACCACAATAAACTTAACACTAACTGTTTAAAAAATATTTATTTTCAGCAATACTAACTTAACACTAACCTGTGAGATTCCGGCCATTAGCCAACCTCATGATGAATAACCACAATACTTACTGTTTAAGAAATATTTATTTTCATATTTTACGTTATTCATCATCTAAATTAATAACTTACCATGAATTACATCTTATACCATCATCAAAAGTGTTCTTCCTTTTATTCATTTCAATACTTTTTAAAAGAGAAAATTCTGTACTACACTTTATGTATACAATAACAAAGTTGAATAATAGTAATGTTAAATAGCTAATGCCAAATGTTAAATAGCTAAAGCCCATCTTTCGGGTGTTTCACCCCTTGAAAACCAAGTGACTGTTCTTGGACTGCTCCTTGTCAGGATACTAACCGAAAATTAACATTAATTTGTTAATTGACATCATAAAAGACTAACCAAAGTGACTGTTCTTGGACTGCTCCTCGTCTGGTTTTATTAACTGAAAATTATGTGACTGTTCATGGACTGCTCCTCGTCCGGTTTTACTAACCGAAAATTAACTATTGTTCTTGGACTGCTCCTTGTCCAGTTTTACTAACCAAAAATTAACGAAATTTGTTAATTGACATCATAAAAGGAGGCAGAGCTTTGTTAGTAAGAATGTTTGTTAATTGACATCATAAAAGGGGACAGACCTTTGTTAGTAAGACTTTTCTATACAACTCGTTTAATCCGAATATTTGCTTGCACTAAGTGAAAAACGGTATCATTTTTATAAGTCACACTAATCGAGTATCGCATTATTCAAACTCGCACTAATTGAGGCCTACCTGTATCTAAATTTGGTCAGAAGGAGTTCAACATTACTATCTTTAGAGATGAGAAAGGTATTACCATATTCTCTTATCTTGATTGTGATGAAATTTTCAGAGAAATGAGTAATTTAAGAACTATTATATTTTAAATTTTATCAAAATCATTTGAATAAAATGTCTGTATATAAGAAGAGAATAATAAGAAAGAAAACAACATGTTTTTATGATATTTGCTATTTTCAAACTGTTACTTTTATCAATTGGATTTGAAACTTCATATTTGAACTTTTTCATTATTGAACATTTTTCTTAAATATAAATGTCATATGAATAATATTTAATTTAAAATAGGTTATAGTAAGCTGAACTTCAGTCAAAGTGATTATCGTAATTTTACTGCAGAAGTGAGTCAATAACTAATGCACTATTGTGCATCTTGACTCATGTTTAACAGCAATAGTTGTTAAATACAGATAGTTCCCAACTTTATGAATTAATTTGGATCTGGAAATTGCATGCAAAGTAAGAACTCATAAACTAATTATCAATTCCCTAGAGACAATGTTAAAATCAAGGGTTCCATTCTCAGAAATGAAATTTGATCACAATAAAATTAAATAAAGGCCAATAAAATCAATAATTTATAATTAAATAATTCATATCTAAAAAAATTAGAATATAAACTTTTAAAATCAAGCAAATTATAATAATAAAGAAATTATTTATTTCATATAAATGTTCAACAATTTTTATTTTTCATTATTATTAAACAGATTTAAGTAGATGAATTTTTGTACAAATAAACTACTGCCTTAAGCAGAAACTGAGAATAAAAATTATTTACAAAATATGCTGGAAAAATTAAATGATACACTACCAGTTTTAGCCACTAGTTTGATTTTTCCAATTTTGTACAGATGAAGTTTTTGCTGCAAACCCAGCTGTACTATATTATATAGCTATGTATGTGGATTGAAATGCCTCTTTTATGAATGTTTAGAATTTATTTATTGCAATTAAAGGTTCAAATTTTCATTTTTTTGGCATTTCAAATTTAAAAAAAATTTGTAAACCTAGGAACTCATAAATCAAGAACAACCTGCATGTTGTTATATGTAAGTGACTTATAAGAGAAAAAAAAATCTTTCATATTTATTGTTATTGAATTATTTTAAGCCAACAACAAATCTCAGTATTTTATCTATTAAAATTATTTCATTTTATTTAAATAATATTAATTTATAAAATTCTTTTAGTTATAAAAATTTTAAAATTAAAATTAATTTTTGCAAGTTGTTTAAATATATCATCTTTTACATGATACAATTAAGGTTTAAACTATTTTTAATAATTTAAATGGACTTCATAATCTATAATAATTTTTTAGGAAACAATTACCATCAGAAAATAATGACTATAAAAAATTCAATATAATAAATCTAAAACAATACTACAATCATTATAATCTTAAAACTTGGATTAAATAATTTGTAAACTATTTTAATTAAAGAACAAATTTTCACTAAGTAATTAAACTCAATTACTATTTCTCAAGAAATTGACTTCATTTTAAATCTAACTTATTGAATGAATAAAATTATCTAAATTTAAAAATTTACATAGTAGTTATTTTAATTTTCAATTTTGTTGTTTTCTAAAATTCTGATACCAATAAAAATATTATTGAATAAATTATCAAATCCAAATATAAAATACATATTTTTAATTCAAATTCTTATCTTAAAATAATATTGTGTTGTTACATTTATATAATGAAATATCAGATAAAATATTAATTATTAAATAAAGGATATTATTACAATGGAATTAAATTATAAGTTGTAAGTTTTGTATAAATGTTAAATTTAATAAGTGGAATCTCAGTACTAGGATAGAAATACAAAATGTATTGTAAATAAGATATTTGTAAATTTTAAATAAATGATCTATATATATCATAAAAATATTCATCCTATTTCACTATATAAATAAAGTCAAACACAAAATAGTTTATTATAAAAAACAATAACAATTTAATGGGAGAATATTTTCTACTGTGTTAGATTTCTCAATCATTTGATATAATTCAACTATAGTTATAATGTATTATAGTGATCCCCAAAGGGTGGTAGTGTATATCTTTAGAGATGTGCAGAAATTTTAAGAAGTATACATTTTTTTGCTTGTTATAATATATATCTGTTGTATGGTGTGAGTGCTATTATTATTTACTAAAGAGATGTATTGAATGAATGAAGATGGTATTAGAAGAGCTGAAAATATTCCCAGATGAAATATTTATTTTCCCATAACAGCCTTTTATTTGTTTGATTTTATATACTTATTTATATAAGATACCAGCAAATATACATGTTTTACTTACGCTAAAAATTATTATTAAAAATTATATTGTCTAAATTTTTTATTTTAATCCAAAATAGAATTCTATAAATAATCTTATGAAAAATGATTAATTTTCATCATTATTCTCAAATAGTGGCAGATCCAGAAAAAAAATGATAGAGATACTACAATAAAAATAATTATATTACTAATAATTTAAACAATTGGTCCAAAAACAACAGAGGGACATGTGCCCAATACTCTTATCCTGAATCTACATATACCACTAAAGTTATGGATTACCAATGCAGAAAAGACAATTTTTACTGGAAGTTTAAACAAATATTTTTTAATAGAAAGACTGCATTCAGAAGTTGATCAATTTTGAATGCATAGTATTGGAAAAAGGATAAAAAAAATTATCTATCTCAATCTTTTCTCAATATCAACATTTTTACATTAATTCAACCAAAGAAAGTTACTTTTGTATTCATATTACAGAAGGTTCTTTAAAAAGAATCACTCTGTAACAAGAATCCTTAGTTTTCATACAATTCAGCAAAAGAATAATTTTTCTAGGAAGAACTTTTTAATAAAAGTTTTTTTCTAAAATGGGCATTCATGATGATTTTTCAAAAATAATAAATGTGTTTTTCTTACATACTGAAAGCTGGTATTGTTATTTTATAAATACTGTATAGGAAAAATTTGTTAATAAATGCAGTACAGATAGATTGATGAAATAAGAAAATTTGTGGGCATCTATGAAAAAGAGAAGTCAAGATTTAAAAAAAATGGATCATCTATAGAAAAGCCTTTATTTAGCAGTGGATTGAGAGAGGCTGAATATGATAATGATGACAGTACAGATATAGCCTATTGTAGTATGTCCTCAACTTATGTGGTTTTGATTTATACAGTTTCAGAGATATACAGATACATGTCTTTTTATTAAATTTCCATAAATATGAACAAAAATTTAATTAAACAATTTACTTTCTTGCAAAAATATAACTTATGATCTTGAATTTCATTTAACCATTTTATTTGTTAATGTGCCCATTTGTCGATAATTTACTACTTCAGCACTAGAAAGTAGACCAATATGATTCTATAACTTTTTTTAATTATTAAGAGAAACTTTTTCGGCTTATTTAAGCCATCATCAGCTCTTACAAAATCGTTTTAGAACAGAATGTTCTAAAACAGTTTATTCTGCAACTCAAACAATTTTGTAAGAGCTCATGATGGCTTAAATAAGTCGAAAAAGTTTCTCTTAATAATTAAAAAAAGTTATAGAATCATATTGGTCTGCTTTCTAGTGCTGAATTAAGTAATAAATTATCGATAAGATACCGAATAAAGCAGTAAATATTGGACCTGTGCCCATTCATGCATATCAAAATTTAAGCATCATTGGAATTATGCAATTTTTGACTTGCACAGCAATTATTTTAGATAAATTAATTGCGTAAATTGGGAACTTACTTTACTCAATTTTAAATTATAATATGCAATTTCAATTTTGAATTTATTTATTAAAAATATTTTATAGTTAATTTTATAATCTAATTATATTATAAATTCAGTTACATTTTAGTATTTAAATCATATCTACGATATTGAATATTATATTGAATAATACAGAATTTATAAATTCAGATTTATGCTGATTACAATGAATGTCAAATAACAGATAACTAATAGTCTATATATATATACTTAAAAATACTGTATTTTATGTCATTAATACATTAGCAATTGTCTTCCTATTTTCTTTAATAAGATTTTCAAACAACGATAGAATATTCTTAAGTTAAGTAACATTTCTACTGAAGTTGGACTATAACCCTGGTCCGAAATCGTTTTAGATTAATAAAAAGTGTTTGTGCCTTGCAACTAGAGCTTTTTACTGTGTTCCAGTTAGATATAGCAAGAGCTGTTTATACTGTAAGTTAAGATTTTCAAATAAATGAATCATGAATCGTCTTCTAAACTGCTTTTTTCGGCATATAATCACCAAAGACTGTAAAGCACTTATAAGCAGTCCTAAAAACATTTAAATCACTTTATTTATGAGTAACGTTTTCAACAAATAAATGTCATCTTCAACTCATACAATACGATAAAGAACTACTAATTGCAGTTATGCGTGAGTGTTCTATTCTAGAACAGAGAACATACTTTTTTAAAATTAAATTGACGTCAGAATTTAAAAAAAAACTTTTTTATATATTTTCTATAAAAATAATTAGGAACTGCAACACAATTTAAATTTAATTTTTTTACTTGTGTTGCGGTTTCTAATTATATTTATAGAAAATGAATAAAAAAGTGTTTTTTAAATGCTGACGTCAATTTAATTTTAAAAAAGTATGTTCTCTGTTCTAGAATAGAACACTCATGCATAATCGCAATTAGTAGTTCTATATCATATTGTATGAGTTGAAGATGGCATTCATTTGCTGAAAACGTTACTCATAAATAAAATGATTTAAATGTTTTTAGGACTGCTTGTAACTGCTTTACAGTCTTTGGTGATTAAATGAATCATTTTAACTTATATAAATATCTAAATTAAAAAAATACTTAAAAATTTTTTCTAATTTAATACAGCAAAAAATTATATAGACTACTACTAAAAGTTTTTAAAAGAAATTTTATTTGATATTTACCCATGATTTGAAAAAGCCTAGTTCAATGGTTGGATCCCTTGTGTGATCCATGTCTAGAGATAATTATTCCATTTATCTTTTATTTAACCCTTATATATATATATATAAGCTTTTTTTATTACAGAAAGCATTTATGACAGATATAATATTATAAGCATATCAAAAATTTTATTCTCAGAATATGTTCTATGTATCATTCTACAAATATATAAATGATATTTAAACTCTTTCAAATTAAAAGCATTATTATAAAATTTCAAATCTTTTATCAAAATTTTATGAAGAAATAAAATTATAAAAAGTAACACTGAAATTTAAACATGATTTAGTTTTTGCAAATTAATAATTTTTTCCTCATAATACAAATATCATTATTAATTTTATGTCAAAATGCTCATAATTTATTGCTGTTATAATCATAGGAATATATAATATAATATCTGAATAACTGCAATTTACTATTTAATATATAAATCATTTTTTATATATTTATTTATATTGCTATAGTATTATTTATCAATGAGTTTGATGATAAATTTTTTCAGAAAAAAATAAATGCAATCTATTTATCTATGTTCACATACTATATTTTTACTCTTATCTTTATTAGTAGTATTTAGCCTACGATCAAATAAGTTTATAATCTGAAAGAGAAATTTTTATTTACAATTCTAAAAAAACAGATCAAGAGAGAATTTTTAAATTACAAATCATTGATTTATAATTTAAAAATTCTCTGATTTCATATCATCTGTTTTACTAAACGATGCCCGGAAACTATTAATTAATTACGCATTATAATTAAAATATAAATATTTATTTAAATTATTATTCATAAGATATCAAAGTTTATTAATCGTATTCATATAGCATCAAAAACAATACAGTATAATGGTGGGGTATGGAAAATTTTTGTCACAGTTACATTTTGTTTACGATTTTGTCTACAAAAATGAACGTGATAAAATAAACTATAAATTTACCCGGTTTAGACGAATCCGGAAATAAGCTATTTAATCGATTTTGTACGAATTAATGCACTGTTTACCCCAATCGCATTTATTACAATATCGTTATTTGAATTTATTATTTTGCTATAAAATCATGCATTTTATTTTAAAATAAATAATAAATAATATTTTTAATAATTCTGTTTAATGTAATTATAACTTCATATATTTTTAGAGGAAATTAATTTAATTATCGATTTTTCGGTTTAAGTAACATTCGATAATTTAGAAATGAAAACTATTTTTTCTAAGATGAAAATTTAATAAAAAATTGAGATAAACTCGAAAAATATTTCTGGTTTAGTTATATAATATTTCTGTATGAGCATATCTGAAATTCTATCTTCGAGTGCAAAGACCTCTTTACAACTGGAGTATACACATAAATGTACAGTAGCTCAAAGTTCGCAACATTCGTTTACAGAATTACAAAGATTAAATACTTTCAAGTAGCTTAAATCCGAATTGTAAAATTTGTACAAGATCCATGATTACATTTTTGTTTCTATAAGGTGACGATAATAATCATACTATCAATAAATTATCCTCAATGCAATACATCAAAAATAGCAAAGACTATACTTATAACAAAATTTCTTAAAGTAACGCAAAAATAATCTGATTACAGTAAATAAGAGAGATGATAAAGCAATATACAGTAGAATAACTCAAATTATCAGAACTGAAAAATTGATATCGAAATAGAAAAACGCTCAAATTTTTAAACTAGTTTTTCCATCAAAATTACGGTTTAAATTAGTTAGCAAAACAGTAGACTCTCTGTTCACCTGTTATATGGAGCCAGATCTCAGGTCGGTTTGGCCGGTTAATCCAAAACACATGAAAAATACCATTTATAAGTTGTAAATTAAATAATATATATATTATTTAATTTACAACTTATTATATATATATATAACAAATACAGTAAAACCTCGATTTTACGGATACCATCCCAAAAATAAAATAAATAATATTAATACAATATTTGCATAAACTGTCTACAGTATAGCTACATCCAGCATTTGTAAAATAAAGCACTCATTTATGATAACATTCGAGTTAGTATGTTATTTAACTAGTGTTAGCTGTAAATGGGCATACTGAAGAGGGACTGAATATGTCCGAAAACGTTATATGCTAATAAAACTGTTATTACCTTGCAAGTAGTGCTTTTATACTTCAAGTTTTATACAATAGCAAGTGGTAGTATAGAATCTATATAAATATATTCTCTCTAAATAATTTTAAAATTTCCATAAACTATTTTTTAATTCTAATTTTTAAAAATTAAGTTTTACATGAATAATTTCTAAATCAAAAATTTTTTTATGATTGGATATACACAAATATTGTTAGAAAATTTCACAATTTCTAAATAAAAAATACTACTGCTATGGTTTATTTATTTTAAACTTTGGTTAGCTAGAAAATTTAAAAGTTGAGTAATTCAAAGCACAGATTAAATACAATTTTTACAAATTAATTTGCTTTTTCAGTTTTTTATTGCTAACTATTGTCTAGTTTATATCATTTTGATTAATATGTGTACAAGGTTGGTAATTTTGAATTATGCTCTTTTTTTGTCTGTATTTGAGATTTAAAATAAAATTTCCTAAAACAAGGGTACTACTATTAATTATAATTACTAATTAATAGTAATTATTAAATAATAATTAATTGTAATTACTATTATAACAAGGATAGTAAGCCTTTTTAAGGGTTGTATTCCAATATTAAATAAATTTTTGTAAAAATTATCCTTCACATGCCAATCCAAATTCTAAAGTAATATCAGCTCCAAGTTTTGCATAGCCAAAAAATTTGTCAGCATGCTACTTTTGGCACACAGGCAATATAATTGCAGCCCATATTATAGCACAATTGTGAAACTTACCTTGTTTAAATTCTTTCACATAATTGCTAGGAAACCATCCTGTTACACCACTCAATGTTCCTTCCCACCATCCACCATCTAACATTTGAGTTACAGTAATTATATCACCTTTCTTGAAACAAAGCTGAAATTAAATGGATTATTTTAAAATTTGCAATAGGAAAATATACTTTTTTTATTTATATAATATAAGCGATATATATATATATATATATTTAATTTGCAATCTATATATTTCATCTAAGTAACGTTTAGTTAAATAAAAAATCAGTAGTCTAATCTTCATTTGTCGTCATGATTTAAATTCGTTTTTGAAGTAAAATCACACCAGTATTTGATAGCAATTATATCAAAAGTAAATGAATTATCTTGTTATTCGACACATCGCAATTTCAATCACTTTTCTTCCTTCAGAATGATTTAATTTTTCGTTTATTTCTGCTCGACGAAAATCTAATAAAAATGTCGCCGGTAAAGTGAGACCGGATAAGAGGAAGCCTAAGTATTATTTATTATTACGTCTTAATAATGATCCAATTTATATCATTTCAAATTTTAAAAAGATGTAAAACTGAATAACGGAAAGCATCACAAAAAAATCTTAATATTGTAGCCACATTGAAGGATTAATACTGAATGGCGTTTATTATAGTTTTAGATCAGTGAATAGCATCATCTATACCAGTGGTTCTCAACCTTTTTTTCTGCTAGGAACATATTTTAAATTTGACGGCATACCTAAATATTTTAAATAATTTAGACTTAACAACGAATTTTTATTAACAGATTATTACATTTATTCTTATTACTACATTCAGATTACACATACTCGTACACGGGATCATTAAATGTCGCCCCTTATTAAATTATAGCGCCACCTACGGATTTTGTCTTTTTAGAGAAACTATAATCACATTTTAATTTTTATTCCTTAATTTTTAAATTATGAATAACGAACAAAAATTTTGGCTGTCGCAAAAATTCGAGGATTAGCTTTTTCTAACGTACCCTATTTATAGGAATCAGTATAATGGTTCGACTGCAAAAGGGATATCCAGCCAACCACGTTTCACTATTAATATACTGTATATGATTCATACAATTACATACTGACATACAATTCATTCTTAATTTTTCGCAGCACACCGTCAAAGGTTTGGCGGTACAGTGGTTGAGAACCACTGATCTATGCATATATAAAAATATTTGCATATTATGTTAAATAAATAAGGTTTTAAACAAGTACTGTAAACTTTGAAATATAACAGAAAGAATTATATATGTATCTAAGCATAAGAATAAAGATATAAACACAGAAAAATAAGATTTATTTCAATATAAATTAAATTTTGTAATAATAAATTATGAGAAACAGTATCGAATACTTTTATAATATATAAATACCGAAATCACACCAATCTGATATTTTAAAATATAATTATTTGTTTTGAAATTCAAAATATTGTAAAGTATATTTCATTATTATTTAACGTATAGAACTATTTTTAATAAAACAGTTTTAATAATAATTAATCTATTATATTCCAAATAAATTACATTAATAGAAAATATTTCATATAAAAATGAAATATTTTCGTAATAATTGATAATGAACATAACTGCTCACTTTAAAAAAGCATCGTTATTTTTCAATATATTTTATAATATATCCCTTTTTTAAAGTAATTTTAATCTTAAAATTGGATTTGAGATTTATTTTTTACTAAGAACAAATTTAAATTATGCTATGTCATCTAAAAATAATAATAAGGCCAGCAAGAATTTTCGCTTGGAAATATGAAAGATCTTTACAGGTATTCAATCTGTCTCAGGATGATATTTTCGAAGTAAATTTGCGATCAAGTTTAAATAAGTGAAAATCGATACTTCTTCGATCTAATTTATTGACTACGATTAATATTTTGCTAATATTGTCTATCGACTGCAGATCTATAATTCTGTTGAGATACAGCAAGTTTAAAAAACTTGAGCGAATAATAATGACAGATTCATATACTAAAAGGGTTATATCATTTATTTGCTACTTGAATTTAGCTGCTATCTATTTTGATCAAATTCCAGCATAAAAGACTATCAAGTTCAGATTTTTGAAATTATGTTAAAATCGGAAATTGTTCACATAAATTTTATAAAAATCTAATACTATATATTACATTTAAAATTTAAACTGTAAGTACATGTTTGGATCAAAGATGGGGCATTTAATATTTTTTAATAATTTTATAAACGATCACAGTTTCTGCACATTCATCCAGTATATTTGCCAGTTATTGCAAAACTCAAACTCCATTTAATTATTTGCTTATAGACGTCTGCAAATAGCTCAATGGATATAAATTATTCAAAGATGGGGCATTTAATATTTTTTAATAATTTTATAAACGATCACAGTTTCTGCACACTCATCCAGTATATTTGCCAGTTATTGTAAAACTCAAACTCCATTGAATTAATTGCTTATAGACGTCTGCAAATAGCTCAATGGATATAAATTATATTCTATAAAAACAAAAATAATAAATACTTTTAATTATTACTAATTATTCATAATTATCTACTATTGTATTTTAAACATATTTATATTATATATTATTTATTTATTACTACGTATTACATTTTTATTTTTTGTTTAGTATTATAAACATTATGCATTATATTATTCATTAGGGAATTAATTAAAAGTAAAAATAATGAATGCAAATCACTGAAGTTTCAATTAAATTTGCGGAAGTTTCAAAACACTATCTCCTTATTTCGCGCGAATAAGGCGATAGGTTTATAATGATATATACAGTATAAAATAAACTACTAATAATGATTGGTCTTCTCGAATTTAAAAAAATGTTTTTTCATTATTCGCGAAAGAAAATATCAGAATGCAAACGATTCCCAATCAAGAAAGCATCTCTCTATTTTCCTCTAGGGAGATTATTTACGTTTTCAAAACTGTTTTGAACATTTTCGCTTGTTATTTATTTGTATTGAATTAATAATTAAAGGGATGATGATAATTTCTTTAAATTTTGCTATACAGAAAGTTTTTCTTCCCTTGCTACTTTTTGTTATTTTGTTACCGAAAAATCTTTAAAAATGTTCAACAAAGTTTTAAACAAAAAGTTTTGCTTTTCAATGCTTTTAATAGGATCAGTTTTAGAGAAACAGCACTAAAGACGAAGTATCATATAGGCACTCTCATAGAAAAATTATTCTAATAATTTAAAAAAATTTATAGTATGAAATTTAAGTTCATAATTTGTCATTGCAATAAAACACATTATAAAATATAACAAATTAAATAAAGTCTACTTTGTATGTTTAGATTTGTGCAAATTCTGCAATGACATGTTGTCAAAACAAGTTTATAGACAATTTTATTTCAATTGATAAGACTTTCAGTGACGAAAGCAGAAACAACAATATTGGTAATATCAATTGCAATACTTATCTGATAAATTAAATAAAGTCTACTTTGTATGTTTAGATTTGTGCAAATTCTGCAATGACATGTCAAAACAAGTTTGTAGACAATTTTATTTCAATTGATAAGACTTTCAGTGACGAAAGCAGAAACAATAATATTGGTAATATCAATTGCAATACTTATCTGATAATATTAAATCAATATAAATTTTATTAATTTTAATTTGGAAAACTGGGATTCTCAAAAGCAATAACAACATTAACGCAGTGTCACCTAAATCTTTTCAAGAGTATCACGTTTTGCTTCGTTCTAATAAGTTTTCCATGCACAAAATTTAAACGATGCATGTTTTAAGTTGTTGCATGGTAGTAGTAAAATAAAAATAACCGGAATGCGATTCATATATTCATATAATATCTCATATTTTGATTATAAAAGCACGAAGTAATAATTATTCATATAAATAAAATTAGATTCAGTATTGTTATTTCAAACTTTTTTATAAATTTTTTCGTTTAATTTTTTTATTTCAAAATTTAATGGTTATTGCAAGTACAAAAGTTAATGGTTATAGCAATTATAGCCATTTTACAAAAGTTAAATGGATGTATTTGTCTTAATCATTGACATTAATACCCATATTTATATAAAGTTTCTTTACTCAAATATTACCTCTACAATCAGTTCTCAAAATATTATAGTTTCCTCCAAATTACTACGAATAACACAGTATATAAATTGGCAATTTTTCCTTCACTTCAAATCTTCTTTTTTTTTCAGATATTCACTTCAAATCTATATTACCTCTACAATCAGTTCTCAAAATATTATAGTTTCCTCCAAATTACTACGAATAATACAGTATATAAATTGGCAATTTTTCCTTCACTTCAAATCTTTTTTTTTCTATTCTTTTCAGATGTTATATATAATCTTTAAGTTTTGAATATCGTAATTTATATAATTTTAAGTACATAAATATTTATTTAAAATTAAATAATGAAACTATCTATAGAATACCTTTATATAATAAGAACTATTTCCTATCTTAAACAGCCGAGTAGAATGATTCATTTAAAAAAAATGAATGCGAAAGATGACCTAACAACAAATAATAAAATATTGTATTTTTACATAAAAATTTTCTATATTTTTTGATCAAGAATAACGTAATACAAGATTTCGAACTTGTGATCTATGGATCTATAGAAATCAGCGAAAATGATGATGGGATCAAAGTTACTTTCAATACAGTATTTGTAAAGGATTTAATTCAAGATTATATTTAATCAAAAATGATATATATAAGTATGTTAATCATTATGTATTTTGTCTAATAGCAAAAAACAAGAAAATAAATTATTTTTTACAAAATTTTTTTCAATACATGATTCATTGAAGAAAATAAGAGTGAAATGATATATATAAGTATGTTAATCATTATGTATTTTGTCTAATAGCAAAAAACAAGAAGATAAATTATTTTTAACAAAATTTTTTTCAATACATGATTCATTGAAGAAAATAAGTCTCTCTTTCTTGATGAAAAAGTTGAAAACTACTGATCTAACACATTCATCATCTTTAAAGTTTATTTTTATTTAATTCTTATAGATAAATGATTTTTCTTATTCAATTGTGTTGTTATTGGGAACGCAAACAATTTTAAAATGTAAATTCAAAATAAAAATACTTATATTCGATATGTTAAGAAGTAAACAGTTCTAGCAATTCTAAATATACTAAAACAGTAAAAGTGTTTTTTGTTTGTCCTTAACATCTTGAAGGAGCTTATGGAGAGAAAAACTGAGATAACATTAGCAGAGATATCGCGCACATATTTCCTGTAGAAAACGGAGGATGATCGATGACTCATATGATATATTATTGTTATAACGTCAATTTTTAGTAGCAAATTTCTTGAAGTAGAGAAAAACCAATGATATCACTATTGATGCGAAAGCGCACATATTTTTCTGAAAAACTAAAGAATAGGATCGATACGAACATAATTTAACTTTATCAACAATTTTTCAACTACTGATTAAATATTAATTTTGGACAACAGTAATTTTGTAATTTATATATTATAAATTTTGCTTCTATTAAAGCCAAAAACATCTATGATATTTATGAAGTTGTTCAAGCCATTTTTAATCAGTTTAACACACTATTAAAGCCAAAAACATCTATGATATTTATGAAGTTGTTCAAGCCATTTTTAATCAGAAAGAAGCAAGTGTTAAACTGACAGGAAATAAATTGCAAAAACCTTATGAAACCGAGAGTCATTCGAAGTTATCATAATCAAGTGATACAAAAAAAATCTGTAGAGCACAGATCAATAATGGAACCCCACAAAAAACATCAGATCTTCGCAAAATCCGAATCTTACATATTTTATTAAGCCTGGAAGTATAAAAGGAATGGTAAACACTGAAGTACAAGAGAACATACCTACGATTACATAAGAGGATGGATAATGAAGAATATGCTGTAGAACAGATATTAAGAACTGACATCGTAAGATCTAAGAAGATTTATCTATAAAAATAACCGGAGATTGGAAGTTTTCATACTCTTAATAAGTAAGAGCCACTTCAATCTATAATCATGAACTTTTACAAATCATTCAATTAAAAAAAAAAACATTGTTATAGTATGAAAGAAAATTATAGTATATTTGTTTATTTGTTTTAAAAATATATCAATTTGAATACATATTATATTGTGTGACTAACAGTTAGAGATATTCGTCAAAATAATTTTTATAAGCGACTTAAATACATTTGAGAAGGTTAACTTCAAAGTTTTTAATAAAGTGTTTTCAGGTTCATCAATATACATAGAATCTTCTGAAAAAATACCGCATTTCTTTAAATAAAAATCTCGGTATCTACTATATTTTTTTTATAAGCGACTTAAATACATTTGAGAAGGTTAACTTCAAAGTTTTTAATAAAGTGTCTTCAGGTTCATCAATATCCATAGAATCTTCTGAAAAAATACCGCATTTCTTTAAATAAAAATCTCCGTATCTACTATATTTATAAAAAAAAATTTATTACTTATTAAACCAGATTTGATATTTAAAATATCAGAATAGAATAAATGTTATATTTATGAAACTCTCTCCATATATATATATATATATATAATGATTATTTCTTCTTCTATCCCGTTATTCATGGAAATGGAAGAATACTCATTAATAAAAGCACTTTTTTTTAGAAAGTGACAGACAAAAACATATTCTTCCAATATTATCCAAAACTAATATTTCATTTATTATTGATGTCATCTAATAATTTTAAATATTATGGAAGTACACTAAACTTTTATATACGCATGTAAAAAAATGTATTTATGTAAATTAAAATAAAAAATGTATTTATGTAAATTATTAAATTAAAAAATCGTAGCAGAGAAAAATTAAACAACGTATATTCAGTGGTTAAATAATTTAAAACAAATTCGCAGAATTATGAATATTTACTTCTAGACACGTTTGAAAAAATCGTATAAAATAAAAACATCAAGTTTCATTTATGTAAGACTTGATTTATTAGTATAATTTTTCTATGTTTAAAAAAAATTGCATTTAAACTCTTCTTTTTTGATGTTTTATTTTATTTATATAATTTTCTCATTCAATTTTAATTCATACGGTTCACAGATCATTTTTGTTGCATTCGTAAGTGAAGCTGAAAACATTTAAATAACATTTAAGAAATAAAGTTGGAAAGGCTCCAAAAATATTGCTAATACTGTAATAAAAATAGTTTCATAATATTAAACTCTTTTTGAAAATTTAATATTGAATTTAAAAAAAATTTGTATTTTCCAAATTAAAAAACTGCGGATATCTAAATTTCGAAAGATGAGACGAAGACAGTTCGTTCAAGCCGTCTAATTTTTTTAGAAATTTATGAGCAGATTGTTTTTATATGTTACATATAGTAAAAATTGTAATACTTTTATATCAGGTTTATTTAGTAAATTATTGTACATATTAAAAGAAAGTCTTTGCAAACAAGAATACGGCAAATATATTTCAATAAGGGAGCATCCATAAACTACGTCATGTTGTTAAGGGAGGGAGGATATATAGCTGTCGATTTATGACGATTTGTTAGGGGAAGGAAGAAGTCATGAAAATGTTACGTCATGTTGTAAAAATGATTAGAGTTTCACATCTCTATGACTGAAAACAATTTTTTTTTTATAAAACTTATGTTTAGTTGTTCCAAAATTAAACGCTATAATATAATAAATTTGAAGATACACTTATTATATATGATATGTACCTAGTTCTAAGATTTCTAGAGCAACAATTTCAAACTCGCGGTTCAAGATTTTATTTTGCAGCCCACCTCGCATTTATCATAATTGAAGAGCATAGAATATAAAAAAAATATTAGGAAAGAAATTGTTTTTCATGGAGTATTTGAAAATTACTTCCAAGTGTTTTAATTACTTGCTATTTAATGCTGTTTTATTTACTTATTTAAGAAACAAATACTACTATTTATTCATTTCATGAAAATGTTAATTACTCTGATCTTTAATGTCAGACTAATATCACCGATTTTGTCACCTTCTACCAACAATCAGTAGTCAATCATCCCGATTTTTTTATGTAACCACCACTTTTATATGCATTCAGATCGTCTGGTTATACTTTTTTTTTCCTCCAAATATTGTATTTCAGTAAGTTTTTGAATAAATATGTTCATGTTCATCCAATGTCTTTATTTCGATATGTGGATCTCCAACCCTCAACATTTAAGAATATTTAATATTATTCCTTTTGAGCAATATATACAAAATAATCATATTATAATTTGCAATTAATTAATATGGTTGCTTGCTTATATCTGTTAACTTATTTTTTACAATATATTGATATTTATTAACAATTAATAAAATTTTTTGTTCAGTATTTATTTTTTAGGAATGAGAAAATGCTATTTTATGTTTGCAGTGGGACATCTGATCTATCAACAGTTTCATTAACATACCAAATCATTTATTTATTACTATTAAAATGAATAAATTTTAAAATTACTGATTATTTTTTTAAATCAATTTTTAATAACATTTTCTTTTAACTCATTCCAGAAAACTTTCAAAAATAAAAATATTAATACAAATTTATTACCAAAAAATAATAATACTCAAAAGCCCTTTAGCAGTCAAAAGATTTTATTCAGGAACGTTTTCATGCACTTGGCCATGTGTGAAAACGTTCCTGAATAAACTATGAGTATTATTATTTTTTGGTTTGTGTTTAGTGCAGTCTCATTGAACTTTTATTAATTTATTACCATTTTTTAAAAATATATTTAATATTTTACAAATTATTATTTATTTTTAATTCTTGTGGAATTGTATCATTTATATTTATTGAAAATAAATTTTTAGGGAGGACCATGTGGAATTTTGGCAGCTGTTCAATCTCATATATTGATTGAATTGCTATTTAATAGCTATCATGACAATTGTATCAATGGATGGTAATTTATTATTTTTTTAGAACAGTTGTAGTAACTTTTATTTAAAATATTTTAGTTTGAAATTTTTTTTAGTTTGAGACCAACAACACAAGCTTGTAATAAAGCTTTAATAAGAGCATTATCAACAATATTATGGAGAGCTGGATTACAACAGAAAGCTGTTGTTGCTCTGTAAGTCTTCAATTTTATAAATGATTTGATTATTTTTATAATAGACTTTTTAATTTAAAAAAAATTTTGTTAGTCCTTCAGGTCGACAAACCTTAGACATGACCTCATCAATAGCAGCAAAATTACAATATGATGGATTAACAGAGCAAGTAAAAAAAACAAAATTATTTTTATTTTTACATTTGCTATGTAAATAGTTAATACTGTATTTATTTAAATAATAAATATCAATTAATTTCAATAAACAAATATATTTTTTATTTCAGTTTCTCTCTCTAATAATTTTAATATTTCTAGATTGTATTGAGATATGAATTTGTAAATTCTAACAAGGAGAGGGCGCGAGGGCCGGAAAACGGAATGAAACAAAATTTATTTCTATAAGAGTTCTTGACTAGTACTAAAACACAGTAAAAGGCTAGAGGCCAATGGCTAGCCATTATGGAGAAAAATGACCTCGAAGAAAGATGCGACGAAAGTATACCTGTTCGTTATACTAATTAACGACGAGTTGGCGTGGCAGCGTGGTTAAGCGGCAAATTGCTATGCTGTCGGCTCGAGTTCTATTCCCGCTAGTTACATTTTTTTTTTTTTGTTTATTCGTATTAGCAGAAATATGAATTGAAAAGGTTAAAAACAGCATTAATTAAATATATTTTTCTGTTTGTCTGCCATTTTGCTTGAACAATGGTTGCAATATTATATCTGTGCTAACTCGTACCAACAGCTAACAGTAAAACACAATGCTGTGTGTTTATAAACTGCTTTAATATGATCTACAGTAGGGTTCTCACAGTCAACCTTGTTTTACTCGTACTCTAATGTAAAAAGCGGGTTCTTATTTCTTGCTAACATTTCAATTTTACTTGTTAATTATAATTATCACATAGGGGTGTGATAAAATTAACTGTTTTATGGTCTGGTTATTTCCTTTAAATTTTATTTTCGTGTATGCATCAGTGATGAAATATACTTAATCTATTGCAACCATCATTCAAGCAAAATGGCAAACAGAAAAATATATTTAATTAATGCTGTTTTTAACCTTTTCAATTCATATTTCTGCTAATACAAATAAACAAAAAAAATGTAACTAGCGGGAATAGAACTCGGACCGACAGCACAGCAGTTTTGCTGTTTAACCATGCTGCCATGCCAACTCGTCGTTAATTAGTATAACGAACTGGTATACTTTCGTTGCGTCTTTTTTTGAGGTCATTTTTATCCATAATGGCTAGCCATTGGCCTCTAGCCTTTTAACTGTCTCTTAGTACTAGTCAAGAACTCTTACAGAAATAAATTTCGTTTCATTCCGTTTACCGGCCCTCGCGTCCTCTCCTTGTAAGATATATAAAGTTTATATTATGATCCTCAAAAAATGTGATTAATATTGTACAAAAAGCATATCTTAACAGGAATAAAAAACATTGAATAATTCGTAATCCCTTTATCAGTTGATTTGTTTTATTTCAGTTTTTCTATTATATCAATACCAATGACGACTATTAACAAAGAAAGAAAATTTGGAATACAAATAGTTCCTGACTTTACAAGTTAATTTGTTCCCAGAGTGTACTCACAAAGCAAAAACCTGTAGAGCAGGAATTTATTTTCCCATAAACATGTTAAAAACAGAAGTTAATTTTACCATAATAATAAGTAAAAGTCAGCAAAACAATAGTTTATGATTACATAATGATTTATTTATTTAAAGAAATGAAAACATAGCTTTTAAACCTGTTAGTCGGTGATATATTTTAAATTAAACCTATATGCTAAAACTGTATATTGTGAAATCTTGCTTAATTTTCATTGAAATGCTTTGAAATTTTTACAATTTATTACATTTTTCATTCTCATTCTATCAGTATGAGCATTTTTTTAATTTTATTTCTTTTCACAACTTTTCTTTCATTATATGAGATCAACAAAACTGTGATATTTTTATGAGAAATCTTAGCCATCCAATGAAATATTTGTTGTTTCTGGATAGTGGCAAGCTTATGAATGAAGAAAACCAGACCATTTTTTATCAATAATTTTTTAAAATATGAAGTATTGTACAAATTTTCATATTTTTATTGAAAAGTAACATAAATTTATTGAAATATTGTCATTTTTAATAAAATATATTTATTGGTATGTTTTTTTTTCATATCAATAAATTTTTAATTTTTTATAAATTTTCAAATTTATATAAAGAAACCCAATATATATAAAAATCATCTCCTCTTCATACATAAACAGCTGTAATAATATTTACTTTGCTTTGTTGACACACTACACCCAATACCACATGCAGCACAATAAAGTAGGCTTGGCCACAATTTCCTGAGAAATTGTTCATAAACAAATTCATAAAACCTCTTAAAAACCCTGAAGGTGTTTACATTTGGATTTTCTCATATTTTACTTAATTATCGGTAAAAAATAAAGTAATAAATGAACAAATAAGAAAAAATACTGTTTATTTTAATAAATTAACCAATATTTTTGCATTAAAAATAAAATTCTTTTGGTTGACTAATTAATTAACCAAAAAAACCTTTTAAAACAACTCATGTATGAGAAAATTTATAAAATTTTTTGTTATTTTCCTATTTTTTAAATTTAATTTCAAAATATATGTTAAATTAGAAGATATCGTCGTTTTTAGTCTCTCCAATTATTATTATTATTATTATTATTTTAATTTTCATTTTCGGAAGGAGCTTCTACCGAAAATATTTTTATAAGAGAAAAGAACGAAATTTGATTATAAAATACTAAATTAATAATAATTCTTTAAATTTAACTAATCGTAAAATAGTTAAATGTCAAATAGCAAACTTGTTTTCCCGCTAAGTGAAATTCCTGAATAAAAAATATTTTTCACTTTATAATACAAAATTATTTTTTATAGAAACGTGCATTACAGAATTACATATTAAAAAATATATCAATATATTTTCTATAAAGAAAAATTCCACAAGTTCATAAGTGATAATACGTTTTGGTTAGTTACTTGAAATCGTGTGAAGACTATACTTGTACGATAACCTCTCTCTCCTGCAGCAGAAACAATTCGAACAAGAGATGAAGCGCTCCCAACATCTCTGGAATCGAAAATATTGTCAATTTTTGTAAATAATTATTTTTCAATCAGTATATATTTGTAGTTGTTTGACAGATCATTTATAGATAATTATCCAGTTAGAATAACTAATGGTTCCTTGATTATTATTGGATTATTTAGAAAATTTTTATGTAATTCGTAAACTGTTAGTGGCTTTATTTAGACGCTTTTTAACTTTAGCATTTTATTTTTGCCATGATAATTTATTATCCATAACGGCCACTACACCCATGAACAACATCCCAACAATGGTCGACGAATGATAACTTTGGTGACTGCGGAATCTTGAATGTTGGCAATGGTTTGGCTTGGTTTAATCGGTTTATCTTCCAAGTGAGATATCCCATCAAAATCGTTCCAGAATTGAGAATTTCGATTGACATTGCTGATAAAATCCTGTTTTTGAATAAATTTAAAACTCTTCTTATGTATAGCCTTCTTTCATATTTCAACACGCTTTTAAATTTTGCATGTAGTTCCTCTTCAATATATTCTGTCAATATGAAAATTCATCTCATTATATAAACTGATAATTGAATAGGTAGACTTGGATCAGTAATTTCGTAAACTTTTCCATTCACAATGACAGATTCTGAATTGACCAAATTGGAATTTCTAGAACATTTCCTAAGAGAATTATTTAATACTAACATAATAAACTTTATAAAAAATTAAATCGGCTTTTACAGTAATATATTTCTAATTCGAAATCCTTTTATTATATTTGATTAAAGTTATTTGAAATGTCTTTATCAAAATAATTGTGGAAAAGATTTAGCAAGAATTATTACTACTTTATCAAATATCATCTAAAATAAAATCAATATAATAGCTTCTTTCATATTTATAAAATCAAAACAAAATCGCATTTGTGAACAAATTCGCATCTACGAGCAATGGAAATATTTTACTGTTTACGTTATTAAATTTATTTGTTTTTCATACGGTGTATTTTTCCCAAAATTCATACACTGTAATCATGGAAAGTATATCAACATTTTTATCTCACAAAAAAAGATATATGCAGAAAAATTTTCATGAAATATTTAAAAGACTGTATTGAAATTCAATAAAATTTAAAGATATGTAAGTTCGAAATGGAAGTTTTGTATGAAAAATTCTATCATTTACAATCGGTTTTATAATTCTGAACATGAATTGAGGCAAATTAAAATGCAAATACAGTATTGCAGTTAAAATAATCAACCTTTCAGACTATTTACCTCATGTAAACATCTTTTCCCTTTAAGGCATTAATTTTAAATGCGGCTCTCAAAAAACCAAAATATGTCTAAAATGACCCTTTGAAAAGAATAAGTTTGAGATCGTTGTTATACAGTTTTATCCAGTTTGAAAATTTATTTGGAAATTAAAGAATATATGTAACGAATTACCAATATAAATAATTCCTATTTCCTACTATTTTACGTACAAATTTATTTTTACGTAAATTCAGACAAAATAATTTTTAAGTAAAAGAGAAGAGTGTCTTCAAATTAGTGATCTCATAGTCAAAGATGAAGCTTGATGTGACAAAAAGTGAAGGGAAGGGGCCAAAAAGTAACAACATAACGTAGTTCATGAATCCTAAAAAAAATGCAGTACTAATATTTATATAAATTTTTATTATTATAAAGCGCCAAAAATTGGCCAAAATGTAAAATAATTGATACAATCGGCAGGAAACACTAAATAATAAGTAAAATATAAAACTTACAAGTATTAAAAGGTTTCTGAAATATCACGATTGTTAAAAAAAAATTAGAACTTTTTCGACTTTTATCGAAATAAAATATAAAACTTACAAGTATTAAAAGGTTTCTGAAATATCACGATTGTTAAAAAAATTAGAACTTTTTCGACTTTTATCGAAAAAAAAAATTGCGTTTCTGACGAGAGCCACTATTAGAGAGTTAAATCGCAAGTGGGTCGTATTTCAACTGTTACCATTTCTATTACAGTTATTTATGTGCTTTTTTGCCTTCTAAAAACCATAGCATTCCTTGAGTTCTGTGATCCGTTTCTAAAAATTTTCTCAGTTCATCACTGCGTATGTTTGTGTATAGAAATATATGCTTACAGTATAGTTTTTCATATTATCAAATTAAATATAATTGATAATATGAAAATAATTGTTATTATAAAACTATTAACAGTAAGTGTTTAAATGTTTTACGAATTATAAATTTAATAATAATAAACACGAAAAAACATTTCAACAGAAAATGAAGTGTTTATATCATTTCATGCGTTGGCGTGGTTTTCCAGCCTTGGTGGTCTCTGGCTGTGTTATCTGGGAAACAGGTTGACTAGTTGGGCTCTGATGTGATGACCCGTTCCCTACTCTGGGTATATGTATTGCAGTAGCCAGACTTGGGTTAGTGCTGCTTTTGCCACCAGTGGCCAAGGGAGACTGTAGTAGACTTTCTGAATGTGAGCCTCTGCCTAACTCACAGACGCAGACCTTGTTAACCCGGGAGACGTCTGAGCCAGTATGCTTTCGTTTTCTGCTTTGTGCCATTGCATACCACCAAAGTGGGGACACCTGCTAGCATTTGGTTGAGCATAATGGAATAGCCTTCTTGTCCTGGGTAATCCTACTAGAAATATAATTTCTGACGTGCATCACCCATTCCGCCCACGTACACCCCTCCGCCACTTTGAGGCAGCATAGCAGGATTCAGGAGGGGTTATTATTATTATTATTATTATTATTATTATTATTATTATTATTATTATTATTATTGATGATGGATGATCTAGAAATATTATTAGTTGTGGTTTTGTTATTGTTGAAGCAGAGCAGAGCAAGTTAGCAGAGTGAGAAGACATCAGTTATGTAGTATATTTTTACAAAGGGACAGTGAATAGGAAAGATCTGTAGTATAAACAACATTATATCCAGGGAGCACTGTATTACTACATCCTTTCATAACCCCTGTTTGACTTTGTTGTGACTCTAGAAATATGGCATTCTCCTGAAAGCCATATAGACCACAATGAGAACTGTTGCCCTATATCACTGAATCTAATTAATTCCATTTATCCATATTAACAAATTTTTTCATCTCCAAACAATTTTCAAAAAATATTTTTGAAATTCTTTTTGTAAATTATAACATGGCCCAGATTCACAAAAGTGTCGTAATTGAACTAATGACGAAATATTGTCGTTATGGCTCGAAATGACGGTTGTCCATATTCACAAAACTTGTTGCAATCAGTAACAACTATAATCGGCTTTCAATAAAAGTCGTTACTGATTTTTAATTCGACTTTAACAACACGGTCATGGTGTCATTAACTAATGACACCATGACTGTGTCATTATCATTAATTTTAAGATGGCGGAAAAGTATTTTTTCTCTTAATCGATGAAGAGGACAGAATTATTATTCGAATATATCAATTACCTTGACTCATGTTAATGATATTTTAGTTACCAAACTTATTTGTTTCTATAGAGTACCTAAAGATGAAATTTTTAAATTGATAGAACTTTCACCTTATATAGATATACAGAGAAAAGCAAAGCATTCTTATGCCATATATGTGGAAACACAAGTATTATGTGTACTGAGATTTTTTAGCAATGGTAGCTTTCAGTCTGTTATAGGAGATGATGATCATATTAACCAACCTACGAAATCAAGAATCATTATAAATGTTTCCAATGCATTATATAGAATATAAAAAAATACATCAATTTTCTAATAAATGATTTGCACCAGTTACAGTCTATTAAACAAGATAAATCATTATTATAAAAATATATGCTTAAACTATTATATTGGAAAGATAAGTTATTTAACTTTTAGAATATACATCAGTTCATTTCTTTCAAATTTATATCAAAATGTATTAAAACTATTTAAATTATTAAAAAAAATAAAAGCATTTATTCTGCAGGAATAAAATGCTGTTCTCTTTCCATCTTATCCTCCATTTTTACCCAGAAATCACTTTCTTATTGGTTATATTCATGGAAACATTAATGTCATTTCCATACTTTCAAAACAAGATGACAATAATTTTGTTGCTAATTATGAAGTAGCTTACGACATGTTTTGTGAATAGCATTTATAATAAATCGTTAACATGTTATATTTAACGATGTCATCAGTATATGACATCATAAATAACGACACACTTTGTGAATCCAGCCCCAGTTCTTTTATTCTAAGTCCTCTTCAGTCAGAGTTGCCATCTGTCCCAATATATCGGGACCGTCCTGATATAAATGCGTAAAAGGGAGAAAAGATTTGCTTAAAAAGGTGAAATCTTCCAAAAAATATGATATACCAACTACTACTGCTGCAACAAGTTCCATGTAATTGTGTTCTAAATAAAAAGTAATTATATTAAATAAATTTTTAACTTCATTTCTACACCCCCATCTCATAGTGTCCCGACGAAGTCCCAGATAGATATGGCAACCCTATCTTCAGTGCATATTTATACAAAAAACTGTTTGACAATTCTGTTGTTCTGTTTGTTGAGCCATAAATGTTATGCTAAGATATTAAGTTTTATTTTTCATAAATAAAGTGTATTTTGCTAAATGTACTGAATGATTGTTTTTTAGATTTTAGTTGGAAGAGATAAATAAGATAGAAAAAAATGAGTTATAATGCAAATAGAAAAGGCTAAAATAGTTTCTTGAAGTTAAAAATTTTTCATTTTAGAATAAAAATAGTTTGTTTTGGTTTGTACAGGGCTTTGTCTCATTATTCACTAATTTAAAAAAATATTATTGGCAATGCCAAATTAACAATTTTCTATAAATCATTCAGACTTTAAAATTAAAATTGATAAATGAATTGCAGATTGTATTTTGTATTTAGTTTCATATCAAGTTTTATGATTATTATATCAAAAAACAATTAGAAATTTTGGTTGGTTATATAAATATTTTGAGAGATTTTCTGATATTTTCCAACAACTTTTCAGTGTTTTTCATAATTTATTCTAATTATTTTGAATTTCATATTTAAATTAACACATTATAATAATTAAATAATTGTTTATGTTGTTACATCTCTGATAGTATACAATTTTTAGAAAAATTTTATACTTTCCTATTAAATTTACTGTTAATATAATATGCAGAAATTATCTGTCTTTAATTTAGACTATAAATTACAGAAATATCCTATATTTATACTGTAAAATAAAATTTATTGTACTATAAATCATTAATCATTTTATAAATAATTTATTTAAAATTTCTATTTACAGTTATTATTGTACAAGTTTAATTGCTTCAATTCTTTATCGAGTTTTATAAAGGAGAAAATTAATATGGTATGAAATCTAATAATAATGTTAAAACATTTTAAATATTTGAAAATATTCTAAGTTTTCTTATTAGTTTCAGGATCAAGGTAAGGATGGATGTATTTTATTTTTGTACTCTGTAATATTTTCTCATAAAATAGAAAGGTATGTTGTAATTAAAAATTATTATTTTACTTAAAATTCTTATTGTATTCCATAATTCTAAAATTTTTAAAGATTGAAAAATGAAATGGATGATCCACATACAAATTTAATAGGAAGACATGGATATTGTACTCAAGTAAGTATTTAATGCTCTTTGTTTGTTTTTAAAAATACCAGTCTATTTCATTTTGATGGAATTAAATATATGACTAATGATTGGGAATGATTTTAAAATTTTTGGTTGTAATTCAAAACTGCCATAATTTAGAAAATGATTTCTCATAAGTGCAACATTATAAATGAGAGTTAAATATTTTTTGTTGCTTAAGAAACTTAAAAATAGATTATAAGTAGTGTTGAAGAAATAATGCTTATTTTTTACAATGAAGAAAGCATATACAGCAGAACCTGTATAAGACAATCATCTCCCATTCCAATCAAAACTGGTAGTTTATATAGGTGGTCGATTTATATAGGTTAATTATATAATACAGCATGTTTAAATGAAACAAAAATGTTTTGTTCTTATTAAAGTGTAATCAATGTTTTTGTTACAATTTATAACACAGTTTATCATTTGTTCAAAAACACTAATATGGAAAAAACTATCAATAGTACTTTGTTGCATCCCACTTTTATTTTTTATAATTTCTACAGCAAAGCAGTGTTTGATATTGCTTAATTCAGACAATAATCTTTCATTATTTTCTATTGTTGATGTCAGTTTTTTAATTGATTCAACATGTTTCTTGCAGGATGTTATTCCCGCTGTATCTCTATTTAGCTAGAATTTCTTTTTGTGACAATATTTTGTGGGTTATTTTTCCCACGTTAGGTTTTTCTCAATGAGCATTAGCAGAAAAATTTTTCTTACTGTCTTCAATCATTTTTATTTGCTAAATTCAAGGCATTAACTTTCCATTTAGCTATGTTTCAACATCCAAAGTGCAGTGATAGCATCAGATATGTATGAGACTACATTTGATTAATATGTTTGCATAGAACACAAACATCCAGATCCAGTGGCTGGTTGTTTTCACTTTCCCTGTTTCTCCTATATCACTTTGCAATAGACTTTCAAGTTATAATTTTTAATGTTTTTAATAGAAAATTTAATTATGAAATCATAGATATAAATCTAAGCAACATGCATATAAAAATATATCACATTAAAGTAGAAATGACAATCATGATTTTGTCATTCCAGCACTCTGCATCATTCTTGTAGTATGAATGATGTGGAAAAATTCCAACAGTACAATTTTTTCATTGTAGTGGTTGACTTAAGTTTAATAAAAAATGGTACTAATGTAAGCAATAAAAATAGTCAATTTAGTAGTAATGTTAAAAAATTATGGTTGTCATAGATGGTTTCACTTTGTTTGGTCTGTTAAAATGATGCTCGTGGTCACATTAGGGAGATAGTCCTCTTATGGAGGGTCAAATAGCATTATTTCTATGGAAAAAAATTTGATTCCCATAAAATTGTGGTCGTCATGTCAGTTTTCACTATATATCATTTCTATCAACATTTTATACACTTAAAAGTTTGTGTATTTCTTTATTTTTAAGCCAAAATTTAAGGAATAATAATCAAATAGATCTTAATACTGTATAAAAACCATTAATTACAAAGGCATTTTAATAATTTCAAATAATTTGGACTAGTGTTAACACATTTTGAAGGAACCAAATATGTCCAACATAGAGAGGTTTCATTGTATATATATATATACATATTTGGTAATAGCTACTTCAAATCTGTCTTGAGTTAACCAACTTTAGTAAGTAGGCAGGGACTTTGATCCCTATCAAAAGTTTAGGACTCAGTATTGAAGTTACATCCTGTCTACGATAGCTTGTATTAAATGGCTGGCTTTTAATTTTATTCAGCCAAACAATTTTATCTTGAGTGTAAAATCCTTTCTTGTCATACAAAGAAATTTTACTTGAGTGTAAAATCCTTTCTTGACATCTTGGCAAAGACTAAGTGTAAAATCCTTTCTTGACATCTTGGCAAAAATTAGTATATGTATGTATTATTTTATATAAGGAATTTTTAAAGAAAGCACATAACAGTATTAATATTTATATAAGGATGTTTTTAAAGAAAGCAAGCAACAAGTATTAGTATATTAAAATGTTGTTTTAATTTTTATATAATGTGCTTTTTAATAAAGCACAGAAGTATTAGTGCATATTTATATAAGGATTTTTTTAAGAAAGCACATAATAAGTATTAGTGTACGTAGTGTTTCAAATGTTATAATTTTTATAAAAGAAATTTTTTAAGAAAGCACACAAGTGTTAGTGTATGTAGTGTTGTTATACTTTTGAAAAATCCCTAAAATATATCAAAAATTGAAAATTCCTTTTATGCTACTGTCCCAATTAAGCGAAAAGTGGTCCCAATTAAGCATTTAAATTATGTATTAGTTTATTAATTTGGTTTCTCCCAATTAAGCGTTTAAATTATGTATTAGTTTATTAGTTTGGTTTCCGACATTTAAATTTTGTATTAGTTTATTAGTTTGGTTTTCGTTCTTTGAGATCTGTTCCAATTATGTGGCTGTCCCAATTAAATGGAATCCACTGTATACAATAATCTTTTAATAAAATTAACTAAATTTATGTATTTAATTTTATTGTTAAGATTTAAATGATTTTAGTTCCTATAACATACATTAATCTGAATTTCCTAAGTTTTACAATAATACATTTTTATGTAAAATATCAGATATTGTTTATTAAAGGAATCATTACACCATATAGCTCAATTGTTTCAAGCTTGTGGGCTGTAATTTTGAGACCACTGATCTATATGGTGCTGTATGTAATCCAATATGCCTTGATTTGCAATTTTTGTATCATATTTATTATAATCACAAACATATAGATAGTCAGAAAACAAATTACAACTGCTTTTTTATTAAATATTTGAAAAAAATCACTTTAAAGCAGGTTGCAGAGTCAGATGACAAATGATCCGAATCTGACTCCATCTTTTAAAATAATCCAACTCCAGGCAGTTTAAAAATCCGTTTCCGCCTCCACACAAAAACTTCTGACTCTGCAACCCAGGGTTGCCAGAATCGAATGGAAAATGATCCAACTCAGATTCTATTTAAAAAAAAAAAAAAGCCTCCACACAAAAACTTCTGACTCTGCAACCCAGGGTTGCCAGAATCGAATGGAAAATAATCCAACTCAGATTCTATTTAAAAAAAAAAATCCAACTCCAACTCCTTAAAATTTTTAAGGTCCAACTCCAACTCCTGACTCCGAGCAGTTTAAAATTCCAACTCTGATCTACCTAAAAACATCCGACTCCCTGACTCCCAACTCTGACCCTGCAACCCTGCTTTAAAGTGTTTTAATAATTTGTATTAAATTCAATAAAACATAATATATACAGTGGTATCTCGGTATACATTTGCTTTAGAATAAGTTCAACTTGGTATATGTCCTGTTTGGATGCGAAAAATTTTACTTGGTATATGACCTTTGTTTGTTCTACGACCAACTCGCATGCTAGAATTTGTATGAGTATGTTGTGTGTCCTCTTAAAAAAAAACATTCCTTATATAAAAATTATAACAAGTCATAATAGCATTGTCTGGAATGACCAGACAATGTCATATTTCTGAAACATCCTGAGGAGAAAGCAGAAGCAAAGTTCTTTGGACAGATTTTTAGTAAAAGTCAAACCTGGTGAGCCTCAACAAGGTCCAAGTAGAGAAAAGAGACAGAAAATAGAAAGAGAAAAAACATCAAGACTTCAAATTCATGAAGTTTTATTGGAAACTGACTCTCCTACCAAACAATAACATCTCCTCCTCCTATCTTCTCAGCACCATCCTATTAGGCACTCGACTCTTCTCAGCAAGGTAGTGAGGTTAAATTTTCACTTATTTCATCTCCTGTAATTGTTTTTGCATTTATGTATTTTAATATTACGCAGTGTTTAAATTATTTTGTACAATCCCATCAATGTGATATGTCAATAACAATAGGATTTTTTTTCATGGGAATGGATTAATCATTTTCCCTTTATTTCTTATAGGAAAAATTTGTTTGGTATATGTCCTGTTTGATATAAGTCCAAGGATTTGGAACGGATTAAGGACGTATACCGATGTTCCACTGTACATTTGTAAGTTTGAAATGAAAATTTCGTTTATAAAAAAATCTAACCAAATACCAGAAAAAAACAAGTCTTTTTCATTCAAAAAACACTTTCCACCTTAATGGAATTTCAACTTCAATTTACAGATAAGAACTTTGAATCAAAATGGAACATTCTATTCTTGTTCTAATACATTGAATTTGACTTAACATAAGCAATGTTCTATAATATAAAAATAACATGTAATACAATCATATTTACAAAAATAAAATTATATGACACTTTATGTACAATATTAATTAAAAATAATAAATCCTATATACTGAAGTAATATGTTGTGAATATACAGTTGTAACATTAGGCTTAAACCTAAATAATTATCATCTCTATTAAATATTATTGCCCCAAACTATATTGCATTATTTAACTCATTAAGTTTATATACTATTTATTTTTATTTAAATTAATGTACATTAAAGAATTAATTTACAATAACCTGTATCATATTTTAATTACTCCACACAATAGATCTATTTCACTAACCACACCCCTTTTACATTTCAGTTAAATGTGCATTCCCATTCTTTTGATAACTGGAGCAACTCATGTAAGTTTTTAAGTTACCTCAGTTTTTCTCAAGCTGTTAAGAATCTGTAATTCTCTGTTGTGTTCCCTTGTATCTTATCATCCTTTACCACTTCAACGTCTGTCCGAGCTTACCCGTTTACAATTTCTGTAAACTTTTCAAAGCCTCACTGATTTTCTAATTAATAAAGCTTCTATTTTTATGAGCATTAGTTGATCCTTAAATCTAACATGTGGAGGTAAGATTTCTTAACATAACAATACATTATATCCATAAAAGGATGCTTGATCAGTATCGATCGTTTGATAACGATAAATAAATAATAGAGTGCATAATAAAATAAAAATAGGACAGGTCCAAGTTAACTTCCTCACAAGTTTTTAAGTTACCTCAGTTTTTCTCAAGCTTTTAAGAATCTGTAATTCTCTGTTGTGTTCCCTTGTATCTTATCATACTTTACCACTTCAGTGTTCTGCTATTTTATTTCTAAATTACTTTCAATATCTTACTGCAAGTAAGATATTGAAAGTAATTTAGAAATAATGTTGTTCTTGCATTAATAACACAATCTTGTTCTTGCATTGTATGAGTTTTTATATTCTGCCATCCTTATACTTAAATTTCTTGTTATAATGTGTGATTGTATTGTTGTACAATCACACATTGCAAAAAGAAGTGTATTTTATACCAAATACCCATGTTAACGGTATTAGAGGACAACCATAACTGAGCACTTTGAATATATAGTTATTTCTTTTAAACCAGATCTTCTTATTTGATATTTCCATTAACTTCTTTCTATGTTAACAGGTAGGTATACAATATTTACTACATTGCTGAAACCATCATAATTCCTGCCATTATTATCATAATTATTTTTTTTACAATCATCTAAGTTTATTTCTAACTTAGATATCATCCTCAACATTTCTTGTGTAGAGTAACCATTTTTGGCCTCATGTTCTAGAATGAGATCTATTTCATTGTCCCTATTCTTCAGGGTAGATCAGTGCATGTACACACTATGGAAGAGGAATCAAAATGCCATCAACTCTATATTTAAATAGGTTATACGATTTCTTGTGAATGAATACTGGACTATAAAAATGGTTTTCTATATACTTTGTCATATACTCAGAATTTATTATCTGAATATCCATGTCTAGATAATATATCTGTTGTTGTTTTTTGGTTTAACTAGACTAATTTGGAGTAATCATTAATTAGGATAGTAGTTATTTAGATTTAAGTTTAATATCACAATTGTATAATCACAATATATTATTTCAGTAATATAGTGTACAAGATTTATTTTTAATTAATATTGTACATAAGTTATCATATAATTTAATTTTTGTAAATATAATTGTATTAAATATTATTTTCTTTGTTGTGGAATATTACTTATGTCAATTTAAATTCAATGTATTCAGAACGTTCGTATGTTCTATTCTAATTCAAAATTCTTATTTTTAAACTGAAACTAATCTTCATTTAAGATATAAGTTATCATATAATTTAATTTTTGTAAATATAATTGTATTAAATATTATTTTCTTTTTTTGTGGAATATTACTTATGTGAATTTAAATTCAATGTATTCAGAACGAGAACAGTATGTTCTATTCTGATTCAAAATTCTTATTTTTAAACTGAAGCTAATCTTCATTTAAGGTCAAAAGTATTTTTTGAATAAAAGACTTGTTTTCCTGATACTTGACTAAATGTTTTATGTGATACAGAATTGTAATATGCATAAGAAATTTTATATTGAAAAAATTCTGTCATTTATAATAGTTTTATAATTTTGAACATGAATTGAGTCATTGTTAAAAAAAATTAAATGTAAACAGCTAAAATAATAAACCTTTCAGATTATTTATCTGATGTAAAAATCTTTTTCCATAAAGCATTAATTATAAATGTAATCCCAAACAGTCGAAAATGTCTAAAGTGGTCTTCAAGAAATTTGAGATTGCTGATATGGACAAGTTTCAATAAAAGGCCAAATGATACAGTGTGTTTCAAAAAGAATGCAATCCTAAAGAGAACAGAGGAAAACTTCCTCACATGTATATTTGATGCCATATTATTAATCAGGTGGCAACACTGTATTCAAGGTTAACAGCCTTGAGCAGTGGAAATGAACTTGTCACGTGTTAGTTACAATCAGGCATTCATTCCTATACGAAGTGTGAGACATGTTTCACAAATGAACATGTATTTATTGTTGAAACTTATTTTGTATACAAATCTTACAAACATTGAGAGATGAGTTTGTGTTGAAGTTTTTTCAATCTGCCATTCTCAACAAGTCAACAATATGTTGTTTGATTAATAAATTTCAAAAACAGGTTCTGTTCAGAATTGAAAAAGCCCAGGCTGATCATTAGTGTTAAGTGTTGAAATTCTTGATAATAAATCTCAGCATTTAATGAACTCACTCAGAAAATTACTTTGAAAGTATTATCATCAGAGCTATTGTTTGCATGCCATTGGCTATTGTTTTTGAGGCTACAAAGAAATTAAAATTGCATGCTTACCACATTTTGTATCATTCCCAAACTGAAAGAACCAGACACTGCAGGCATTTTAAAATGTCTGGTTACAGTACTTTTGATCGTTTCATTTGTAATTGATATTAATGGCATTGTAATATTGGATCATGTTTATTTCAGTGATGAGGCATGGTTTTACTTAGATGGCTATGTCGACCATCAAAGCAGTTAAATTTAGAGCAGTAAAAATCCTCACAATTTTCATGAACAACCATTATATGCATGGAAATTGGTGTGTGATGTGCAATTTCCTATTGCTGGATGATAAGGTCTTTATTTTTTGACACAACTATAACTGCTGAAGTTTACCATGACCTCAATCCAACAGTTTATTGTAATATTGGATATAAATGAACAAGAGTGTTGATTTCAACAAAATGATACTATTGCCTATATTGAAAATGAAATAATAGCCATGTTGCAGGAGTTTTTTAATGATTGTTTGATTTCAAAAACCTGTGGCCCCAAGATCCCCGGATTTTATGCCATTAGATTTTTACCTTTGAAGATATATGAAGTGTGTTGATATTGCTAACAATCCTCATACACTTGAAGATTTGAAGGCTAACATTGAAAGAAAGTTTTAAACATAAGTTAACCAACATTATGAAAGGTAGCTACAAATGTCATGAAATAGGTATGAACCTGCATCTAAGAAGGAGGAACTCACTTTCAATATCTGTTATAAGTATATATATGTCTCATTTGTAATCTTTTGTAATTTGTGTCATTTGTCTAGTTTCAATACAAACATATAATAGAGGATTGCATCCTTTTTGAAACACCTTGTAGTTGACCATTTTAGGCCAAATAATTTGAATACTGAACATTATAAAAATGAATTAAAAGTAAGGAATATATACAATGTTCAACATAAATATATATTTACCTATTTTATAATTATTTTTGCAAAGTTTCTAATCATGATTAATATTTTATATGTACTAAGTGAAAAACTCAGCTCATATATAATATAAATGATCATTAGATAACTTTGACTTTTTTAAAATATAATATTTAACTATAAATATTATATGAATTTTGATTTAACTATCAAATCAAAATTCATATAATATTTGCAGTTTAAAATCTGACTAAGAAACTTTCATTTTTACTCTATGAGAAACTTATTTCTTATTAATTAGTAGAGACTAAATTCATTAGATTTTGGCAAGTTTTTATATAAAAAAAGAATTTCCTTCAAAGTAACTTGACTCTGAACAAATAACCAATTATACCTAGTTATTTAGAAAAGTTAGTTAGTTAGAAAAGAGTATAAACAGTATTTTTGAAAAATTGATCTAACTGTAAAAAGAACGATAGGTGTACACAGACTAACATTCATAGTAAAATATACATTGCAAAATACTAAAGTTGATCTAGAAGACAGTTACAATAAAAAGTGTAGAATAAAAGCCACAATGCTTTGCATGTTTATTGCTTCGTTACACTTTAATTCAAAAACTACAAACAACAACTTGGAAATTCAAAGTAGACAAGAAATAGACTAAATAGATGATAATTATTGTAAATTACTGAATTATGAGATGAATTATTGTATTTATTTTAATGCTTTTGGAATGTTTTAGTATCAATACATAAAATAACAGTAATGTTCTGGAACCTAAGAACTGACTGGAAATTTTTAAATTGAAATTAATGAAAAATGAATTTACATTTAGCAAATTTTTGCTTAACACAGTTTTCAAGGACCACACTATCTTTATAAAAGAGGGACCTATACATTTCTGATTTTTAAATTTGGTGTTTGTAAGTTATATCTTAGAAAAGACTGTAAATTATTTGCATCTGATTTGATAATTTATTAGAATAAAAATAATAAATTTATATTAAAAAAAAAACAGAAATTATATTAAATTTTATTATAATT